>JBBDGT010000248.1:0-55000 GCA_037306005.1 Rhinophrynus dorsalis | reverse complement strand
AAATAGTGATTATATTAAAAAATGAAAATGTTATACCAGCTAGTCACTACATAAACTAACTATTTAGACCAACATGTGTAGGAGTGATAGATCCCTTTTAGTAATTAAGCTGTGGTAGCTCTTTGTTATCATGGAGAGAATGGTCTGTGCTACAATGCAGTACTATCACGTCTCCTGTGTGACACTAATTAGGGGAACTGTAGAACCGTGGTCAAGACATTCTGCTGAATTTGTTCCCCAAACACAATTACATGGACACAACCCTTGTAGAACCAAGAGGAATTGCTCAATAGATACTTTACTTTCCATTTTTTGATCATGATGTGTAGACATCTATTTTAGGCCGTTATCTAACCCTTCAATTTTTAAAGTGTTCAAAAATAAAACTTGTTTTTTTAGAACTGTAATGTATCCACATTAGATTATGTAGACACTTGTGGCATGCTAAGATATATTTACAGTGAGAAGGGATGAGGGTTAGTATTACCTTCAGTAGAAAAGACTATCTCTACTGTACATTTAAAGGACGACTAGAATGCATATTTTTGTTAACCTTTTATTATTAAGTGTACAATTAAATTATACATATAAAAATGGTTTAAATGAAGGATTTATCTAATTAGGATTCCTAAACACACAGTAGTCAGGTATGTTACCTAACAGTCTACAACGTGTGCCTGGTTTGCAAACACATGTTGTAGACCATTCTGATGAAGTATCTATCTTTAGATATCGTTATATCAGCGCTGCTGAAGAGCCACATCTGGTCAAGGGACCAGAATCTGCTTCTGACAGCTTTACAGCTCGTCATGCAGAAAGTGGAGGGAGCGGAGAACTTTATTTTCCTATATCTCTCAAATCATAACGGTTTGAGAGATACAATTAAGTGCAAGTAATCTCTTTTAATTGTATCTACCATATAGTTAATACTTTTTTCTGATATTACTATCCCTTTAAATCTTTCCACATAATCTTACATATTCTAAATTGTGTCATTGGTCATTGGTAAAGATTGGTAATTGTTATTATTATGGTTTGCTGCAGACTAAATGTTTATTACTTAACCCTTTCAGAAGGGTCAAGAGAATTTGCATGAAGCGCTGCACAGAAAAATGACTCCAAGTCCCACATTAAATTGACTTGCTTGTAGGATCCAGCCTATGGGATGCATATTTACATCTCAGCACTGAAGTGGTCTTTCTCTCTGGCAGAAGAGAACATGATTTATAGGTAGGCTGACCATATGTACCGTTTTAAAAGGGACAGTCCCGTTTTTTTCATATTTCCAGACTGTCCCTTCTTTTTTAATACAAATGTCAATTTTGTCCGTTTTTAATATAACATATATATATATATATATATATATATATATATATATATATATATATAGTTTTACATTTTTTGTAAAAAACTGACCGCGGCTTGTTTATTTCTCATAAGATAAAGTAACACTAGTGGTTTTACTGTACACATTGATTACCATAGAGTCTTATGACTCAAGTGACTCATAACTAAGACTCTCTAGTCTATGGTAAATTACCATAGAGTCTCTTACACAGTGATATGATGACGAGTCATAAGACTCTATGGTAATCAATGCATACAGTAAACACAGTAAAACCACTAGTGTGAGTGACGAAGACAGGAAGTTCCGATTTACTTCAGGAGCAGGCTTTGTGGGCAGAGAGAGAGAGAAAACACCTCTAGTAAGAGACGGAGCAAATGCGTTCTCGCTGCTTGCAGCTTACTGAGATTGGACTCTGAGTGGCAGAATCTCACTGTCCGTCTGTCCCACACCCCGTCCCGTTTTTGTCTCAAGGAAATATGGTCAGCCTATTTATAGGTGAACGTGAGAGTACAGAAAATAAGCTGCTCTGCTGGGTTCATACATTTCCCCTTTAGGGTTTTGCTTTCAGCCCATAAAACCATAGAATCAGCTGTTGAAAATTGACGGTGTTGAGTGTGTCTGCCCTCTATTCAGTTGTCTTTAGCTGCATTTTTTGAGTTAATACTTTAATCTGGTTTGGGAATTGATATTCTGCTCACCTAATCCGAAGGATTTGTCTGAATCATGCCAAAAAGCCAGGAATCAACCCGAATACCAATCCGACTCCTGGATTCAGTGCCTCCCTATTTTACACCCAGCTAATATATACCCATTCATAAAATACTAGCAGTCTGAATTGTCTTAAAATTGCCTGCAAATGTTTGTAAGACCGTTTGTGTATAATTGTCTCTGTGAGTTGTGGAACTATGTTAATATGTTTAAATGTCCACAAATATGAGTGAATGTGTTTGTGTATGTGTGTGTGTGTGTGTTTATGTCTGTGTATGCATTTGAGTATGTGTGTATTTGTGTATGTGTATGTATATATGTGTGCATATAAGTGTGTGTAGATGTATGTGTGTATGTGTGAATGTATGTGTCTGTGTGCATATGTGTATGTGTTTGTGTTTGTGTGTGTATGTATTTGTGTGTGTTTGTGTGTGTGTATATGTATGTAAATATATGCATGTGTGTGTAAATGTATAATTAGGTGAATGTGAATGTATATTGGTGAGGGCATCTCTGTGTGTGTATGTAGATTTGTTTATGAGTATGTAATTGTGTGTGTGTGTGTATGTAGATTTGTTTGTGTATGTAGATGTGTGTGTGTGTATGTGCAAGTATGGGTGTTTAACCCCTTACGGACCAGCGGTCCCGGGGTGTGTGGTCCTTTAAGGACCAGATAGGGAATTTCGGCGTGCCGCCCCACGTGACTGATCATGTGTGCCGGCACATCGAACGAGGGACTGAAAGAGATCTCTCCGGTCTTGGAGCGATCAACTTCAGTCCCCGGTATTACTCACAGCGTTCCTGCAGGAGCGCGGTGAGTAAAAGTACGTGATGAATCAGGACCGTCACTGGTCCTTAAGTGCCGGACCAGCGTGACGGTCCGGGTACGTCACCGGACGCGAAGGGGTTAAACATATTACAAAGTCAATTTGACATTATGATGTGCAATATATTAGACATAGAACAGGATCTGACTGCACTTCACCTTGAATTTTCTTTACATATTTGAAAACTTAATTCAAAGCTGCCTATCTGTCATATGAACCAAAATTCCAGCAGTTGTATAGATTAGGAAATAGTCACACTGGGAAAAGTGAAAGAGAAAACTTCCTGGTACAGCACAGAGCTTCTTTAACACATGACATCACTGAAACCTTCATTAGCATATGACAAATCTCAGAAAATGTTAATTAACAGGTAGACTGCAGAGAGGGACAATCTTCAATTAAGATAAGGGAAAAACCTGAAAAACTTGTCAAGGGGGCCAGGGCTTTCATTGTTCTCATAGGAAGAAGATTGTCCCCTGCTGTTATCTGTCTGGTCTATGTACTGCATTCCACATCTGAGAAGAGATGGCTTACACTAGGTAAAAGGGGCGGGAGTGGAAACTTTGCTTGTGAATATCTCTCAAACCATAAAGGTTTGAGAGATAAGACTTATATCGTTCTTCATGTTTTTTTAATGCCTACAAAATAAAATAAAGATAAAACGAAGTATTACTATCCCTTTAAGAGAGCATTAGTTGCATTTAAAATAGGGCATGCCTTATGCACAGGGGAAATAGGGGAGCGATTCTGAAGCCAACTAACTGATTCATAGGGGACAAATAAACATTACCACTGATTTAAATGGCACTTTTATCCCTTCGAGTGCCAGAGGTGTTTGCAATGCCTTGCATACCCACTCTGGCACTCGAAGGGTTAAAAGGGCAGTAAAGGATCAATATAACAGCCTTTAAATCAAAAGGTTGTGTCCTCAAAAGCTACAGCAACCAAATCCTCATAGCATAAACTACCATTCGCTTGTCAATCGCCCTGCAGATCTCCATGATCTTCAGGACTGGGTGGTGTCAGTAACTCGCTTGGTGCGTATGGGATATTTCTCTCCATTCCAGTCCATGATGATGAATTGAAAGGGAAGGATAGTGACTACAAGGGGGTGCAGAGGCTGCAGTACTACAGGGGGCCCCCCAGAGTCCAATAGGTTCTCATCGTGTGTTTGTGGAAATGTTTTTGTGATGGGGACCCAAAAATTGTTTGCACTGGGGCCCTCCAATGACTAGTTACTCCACTGGACAGGGACCAGCATCCAAGGGGGCTCTTTGGCTTTACAATGTCCTGTGTCTCCTTACAAATAGGCCAGTTTCCTGTTTTGGCTTCTCTCATCCCCACAGCCACTGTCAGCCAATCAGATAACAATAGTATTGGTGAGCCCTTTCCCTTTATTGCATTAACGTCATAGTAATACCTCTATTAAAGTTCATGTCCGAGTCTTCTTTATTGTTTGTGTAACACATCCTATATTATAATTCCCTAAGGATGTTTGTCAGAAGCCGTCATGCTCAGTAGAGACGGTTGCACGTGCTGCAGTCATGCACAGTGCAGACTGTGTGCACCTGATACGGAGCGAGGCGCTCCGAATTCAGACCGGAGCATACCTTCCTGGGACCAAGTGGCGCGCAGTCCGTATCAGCCGCGGCACATTTGGGCAGTCAGTACTAAGCATGACTGCAGTGCCGCCTTTGTTGGCCCATGTACATGGGCTTTAAAACTAGTAGCACTATATTTCATTACTAAGTCACCACCTTGAATCGCCGGTTGCTACTACACTATATTTAGAATCCAAATGCATTGAACATCATAATACTCACCTCTTAACTGTAGGGGCTGGTGGGAGCCTATGATTAAGTGTGTATATTGCGTTATCTTACACAAACGCGTTAGGCGTACGTGGATGTCCCTCCAATTTGTGTCTGTATGACCTGATGGATGATTTTAAAATGATGGCAAAAATAAAGTTTTAATTACATCGGAGTGGTTACTTTGCTGAGGTGGTTCCAGTGGTTCTCTTATATTTCATTACTTGCAAGTTTGTTGTTCAAGAGCTATCGAAGCTGAAAGATCCCCCTCCTGCCCCTTTCCCTGCATCACCGATCCTCTCAGTCTTGTCTGGATGGAGAGCAGCGAGGGACAATCTTCAGTAAGCAAAAGGAAAATCCTGCTCTCCTTCATCAAGAGGGGAAGGGTTTTCCTTACACTTACTGACTGAAGATTGTTCCTCCTGCATGCGCCGGTCCTACGACAGGATTCCAGATATAAGGGGAGACGACCAGGAGGGGCGGGAGGGGTATTCTTTCAGCTTGAATAGTGCTTGAACTACATATATGTCAGTAATGAAATATAGTGCTGTTTGTTACAAAAAAAAATAAAGAAAGCTCGGACATCAACTTTAGTAGCGGTATTACCTTGAATCTATGTCTGGGCCCCTGATAGCAATGTTGCTTTCTCTACAATAAGTATTGAGTGAAGTGCTGACACAACTGAGCCCTGTAGATCACAAAGAAGAGATCTGCAGGTTAAAAGCAGAAAAAAACATGGGTGAGTCCTGAGCTATGGAAACTTGGCTCCTATATCAGTGTGGCTCAGTAATAGTCAAATATCTTGGAAGAAGATGCACTCAAAGGAATCGGTGAATTTATAAAATGCCGTTTACTGAAGTTTAAACGTATACATGGACAATATGGTAACCAAGACTCGACATCTCGCGTGTTTCGCACTAAGCATGCTTAATCATAGACTCATAGACTCAGTAATAGTCAGAGCATTCCTGCAGCATACGGTTTTCATAAGCGCCCATATTTGAAGAGAAGATCTGGCAACCCTTATTATGAACTACAGCCAGAGGTGTAACTAGTACGGTCCGGGCCCTGGTGCAAGAAGTGCCATGGGCCCCCGCCAACCCCCGAACACATTGGCCCCGGGCCCTCCACATTGCCTCCATTTCCTACCTCCCAATCCCTGGTGGTCCAGTGGGGTGGCAGGAGAGGCGGGCTGGTGCGTTGTGCTCCCGTGCTGTCCTCTTCTGTAATGCAGAGCGCTGGGAGATGATGTCATCTCCCAGCGCTCTGCAATACTAGAGCGCGGGAGGGAGCTTGCGGCGCCATGAGGAGGGGGTCGCAGAGGGCAGCCGGGCCCCTGGAGTGACGGGCCCGGTCGCAGTTGCGACCCCTATAGTTATGCCACTGACTACAGCACAGTTTAACCCAGTGGTTCTCAATCTTTTTTTTGCTCGGGGCACCTCTATCACATAATCTAGAACATTCGGGGCACCCCTAACATATTTAATGTACTTTATCACGGGCATAATGATGGGTACAGTACATAAATATACAGTTATTATTAGGTCTTATAATCATAATAACAGAACTAAACATTTTGTGCATAACAATTTCTATAAATCTTTATTTAAAAGTCCATTTTTGTTAGTCTTTATAGAAAACACATGGCACCCTAAGCTGATGCCCATGGCACACCAAAGTGCCACGGCACCCTGGCTGAGAATCACTGGTTTAACCCTCTGAGTGCCAAACAGGGTATCCAACGCATTGTTTTTGTAATATATAGGTACACCGAGTACTGTATGAAGGACACCTGCCTTGGATAAATCCTCCTCTTAAACAAATTAAGAGACTATCATTTCAAAGTTCTAATTCCCCTTTAATATAGGCCTCACATGATATGGGATAAGATGGCCCCTAAAGAGATGCGGACAGTAGATTTGGATGTCTGGGCTTCTTGCCAATACTATTCCAACCCCCGGAGAAGCACATGTCTCCCCCTACTCCATAACAGCTGGGCAAAGTGGGGAGGAATCCAATCTAATGTATCGTCCACATTGCATGACCACAGATGTACACTGGGGTGGTGGACAATGGACGAGTCAAGTGACAACAGCAGTTCAATACAGGGACAGCTCCTCCTAGGACTAATGTGGGTGATTTTTTTATAGGAACACTTCCTCCTCTTAAAGCGGATCTTTCATCCGCTATACAGTCGCCCCGCAATAATTAAGCAGGTAGTGACGAGCATTATAATATATATTTTACCTCTGAAATGCAGACTATAGAAATCCTTTATTGTAGGAGACTGACGGCCAGGTTAGTGCAGTCTGCGCGCCTGCGCCGTCAGTCCCTTCTGGTTACCTTGTGGCGCACTGCAGTGCTTCTCAATGGAGACCAGGACAATGGAGACTGGCAAGATGTCTGCGCTGATACCTGACTTCCTGTCTCCTACAATGAAGGGTTTCTTTAGAACGGGCTACTTTTCAGAGTTAAAATATATATATTATAATGCTGGTTGCAGGGCGACTGTATAGCGGGTGAAAGTTCCACTTTAATAATAAACACTTACCTTAACCCTCTGAGTGCCAGAGGGGTACGCAAAGCATTGCTTTGCAATGCGTTGCGTACCCCTCTGGCACGCAAAGGGTTAATCTGGGAAGAACATTCTAATGACCGCTATGAATTAAATCAGTGTGGATTGGTTCTCCAAAATTAATCTTTAAATATTAGTAAACTAGTTGAAGAGCCCGTTACACGGGCCACAGTGCCACCGCCAGCCGGTCGCGGTGCAGTCATGCGCAGTAGAAACTGAACGTGCCGCGGCTGATACAGAGCTGGATGGTCCTTCAGAGCGCCCCGCTCTGTATCAGCCTCGTCACCGGCAGTCTCTACTGCGCATGACTGTGTCATTACAAACTTTTTAGTGAATTATTATATAGGATAAGACAGAAAGTGTCTGAACAACATGCTTTAATTACCATAATGTCTCCATCTAAACATCTCAAACTAGTTTTCTAAATATTTTTTAGGGGACAAGGTCCTTTTAAAAGACCTGATTCAAATCACTGAGCACTTTGGAACTATTTATTTCTCTCCTATGGAGCAATTGGTTTGCTTTTTATTTGCACTACTTTTTTGTTGTTGAAGATGACTCCTAGTTCATCTGGTAAACCCAGTGGCATAACTATAGGGGTCGCACCCGCGACCTGGGCCCATCACTCCAGGGGCCCGGCTGCCCCCTGCGACCCCTCCCCTGGCGCCCGCAATCTCCCTCCGGCTCTCTAGTAATGCAGAGCGCTGGGAGATGACATCATCTTCCAGCGCTCTGCATTACAGAAGAGGACAGCGCGGGAGCACAACGCGCCAGCCCGTCTCGCCTGCCACTCCACTGGACCACCAGGGATTGAGAGGTAGGAGATGGGGGCATTATGGAGGGCCCAGGGGCCAATGTGGTCGGGGGGTGGGTGGCACTTCTTGCACCAGGCCCGGAGTGTTCTTGTTATGTCTCTGGGTAAACCCAGTGGTCTCTAATCAGTAATAGAGCAATGTGTTGGATACACTATGGTACTCTCAGGGCGGAATGCTGCGCTATGGCAGTGGTGTCAGTAAGAGCGCATTAGTAGGACAGGAGAGCTTGCGTGTCCTCTGGAGATTGACGAGGCCAGGGGATTAAGCAGGCTATTTTGGTGATGGGATTTGTGCAGAATTTCCTTTCTCAGAGAAGTTGTGTCCAAATGAAAAGAGCGATGACAGATCTGACTGTGTACTTGGCACTGGGGCCGGACTGTGAGTCCTTTGTGTCCTACCCAGACACCACACTAGAACGTACTGCTTACCCAGCACAATCTGGGATTTCCCACTGAAAATCTGTAACCTGGTGGTTTATAAACTACAAGTAATTATCAGCTCTTATTAATAACCCCCCACTTACTATACTAAGGTCAGAAAAGCCTGATGGCCCTTAAGAATGTTTCACTTGCTCTTTTGTTGAAGGGATAACTTCTTCAATCAGGCATGGATGTCATGTCCATGGAGGTGGACATGACAGTTGCTAGCAGGACCACATGTCCTCACACTCTGCTCACTGCAGATGGTAATCATAACCCTTTAAGGACCATAGAGTGGTGCAATGCATTGATTTGCAATATATTCTGCACCCCTCTGGTCTTTAACCCCTTAACGACCAGCCAATGCAGCACGTGGCCACCCGTTAAGGACCATGTTTTTTTTTCTTGCACCTAATTCCTTGGTCCCTGTGCAGCATGTACAGCAACTCCGGAATTCCATGATGCACCAGGACTGTCTCCGGTCCTGGCACGTCAATGGTCCTTCTGGGGTTAAAGGCGTACTTCTCCTCCTTCCAATCCTGTTCTACCCACTTCCCACCCACTTCATCTCCTTCCCACCCAGTTCCTCCCACTTCAGTCCTGCTTATCCCCTTTCCATCCTGTTTCACCCACTTCACTCCCATAGCTCCTCCTTCCCACCCTGTTCCTCCCACTTCCCTCCCACTTCTCCTCCTTCCCACCCTGTTCCTCCCACTTCAGTCCTACTTCTTCTTTTTCCCACCCAGTTCCTCCCACTTCAGTCCTACTTCTTCTTCTTCCCACCCTGTTCCTCCCACTTTAGTCCTACTTCTTCTTCTTCCCACCCAGTTCCTCCCACTTCAGTTCTACTTCTCCCCTTCCCACTTCTCCTCCTTCCCATCCTGTTCCTCCCACTTCTCGCCCACTTATCCTACTTCCAACTTGTTTCTCACCTACTTCTCTTCCTTCCCACGCTGTTACGCCCACTTCCCCCAACTCCACCTTTCCTCCCCTCAAACCTGCCCACCTGATGAAGCCCCGCCCATGTTATGATGTAATTTGCATAATTTAGACACACGCATTCCCAGGCCATGACCCTTCTCCAGGGGGTCCGAAGAAGGAAGTTCCAGGGCATGGGTAAATAGCTAAGTAGACTCATTTGGTAAACTGTCAGCAAATCGAAATGCCCCAAATCCTATTGATTTATATGTGGCAGTCAACCCCTGATCTGACTTTATATATTCCACAATTCAGATCGTATATTCCTCTTCATCATTTTTTCTTTTTTTTTTTTTTTAAACTTTAATGTCTCTGACAGGAGATCACTAAATTTCTGTTCTCAGAGAGGTTTCTGTCAGGGAATGTGAAAGCAGGTACAGTATTACACTATCCCTGCAAGAGAAAAGCCTGCCTCTACTGCAGCCTACAGAGCTGCAGGGATAGTGCAACATTGTATCACTTACAAGGTGACCACATATCCCTTTAAAGGGATAGTAATACTTCGTTTTATCTTTATTTTATTTTGGTGGCATTAAAAAAATATGAAGAACGATATAAGTCTTATCTCTCAAACCTTTATGGTTTGAGAGATATTCACAAGCAAAGTTTCCCCTCCCGTCCCTTTTACCTAGTGTAAGCCATCTCTTCTCAGATATGGAATCCAGTCCATAGACCAGACAGATAACAGCAGGGGACAATCTTCTTCCTATGAGAACAATGAAAGCCCTGCCCCCCTTGACAAGTTTTTCAGCTTTTTCACTTATCTTAATTGAAGATTGTCCCTCTCTGCAGTCTACCTGGGCACCTCCCTTCTGATTTGGCTAAACAGGGGGGGGATACTTTGCTTGTGAATATCTCTTAAACTATAAAGGTTTGAGAGAGAAGACATATCGTTCTTCATGTTTTTTTAATGCCTACAAAATAAAATAAAGATAAAACGAAGTATTACTATCCCTTTAAATCAGGGACACTTATAAAATACACACATTGCAGGACAGCACAGGAATCAACGCAACCCTGCAATGTGTGTATTTTATAAGTGTCCCTGATTTAAAGGGAAATGTGGTCACCTTGCCCCCCGTTCCTGATAGAAAGCTCTCTTGACCCAGAAATACAATGCGCCAGGAACCTAAAAGTAGGAAAAAATAAGTGAAGAGGCAATAAAATAAAATAACATAGACTGTATGGTCAGTTTTACTTTACATAGTAGGCATTTGCAGCAGGTTGACTGTTACAGAGAGGTCTCAACGCATTTCACATTATGTAGTGAGAGATTGTGGGTAGAAAAGTGTGAATAATCATCAGCTTTGAGTTTGCTTTTTGACCGTTTTCATATGGAATGTCTGATGAACTGTATGTATATATGTATGTATGTATATCTTTATTTATATGGTGCCACACAGTGTACTCAACGCCTTACAATAGACATATCGTACAATGAAGAAAAGGGGCTAAAATAAGTGCCACATTCATAGAAACAATAGGAGAGAGGTCCCTGTGCCAAGGAGCTTACAGTCTAAATGGGTAACAGGAGACAGACAGGGTATGAGGGTGCCCAGTGTTGAGATTACAATTGCTGAGTTTGCCAGTAGGTAGTGCATGGTCCTATTGCTCCAGAAGATAAGATTTCAAGGCAGACTTAAAGGGATAGTAATACTTAAAATGTAAAAAAAAATATGTTGTAGGGTTTATCCCCCTGAGTAAAACAAGAGTACTCCCACTGCTGAAAGGTGTTTCATTCAAAAGTTATTCATTTTCAAATTGAATTTTTTAGGTGCAATATCACAGTGGCCTGAAATTGTACAGTGGCGCTGTTGCTACACGATCCTATGGACAGCTCTGGTCTCGGGACCATAAATCTCCATAGGATGGTGTAGCAACAGCGCCACTATACAATTTCAGGGCATTATGATATTGCACCTAAAAAATTCAACTTTGAAAATTAATAACTTTTGAATGAAACACCTTTCAGCAGTGGGAATACCCTTGTTTTACTCAGGGGGATAAACCCTACAACATATTTTTTTTTACATTTTAAGTATTACTATCCCTTTAAGGGCTACAAGATGCAGTATAGTAAAATTTAAGTATTGATATCCCTTTAACTAAGATACTTAAAAGTGCATATTTATTTATAAAGAGGGAGAGAGAGGCTGGAGTATCGCTGAGGAGGCTGGGTAAATTAACTTCTCAAAAGAAATAGAGGAGCAGCATGTTTTATAATGAGAACTGAGAATCTTGCGCTTTCATGCAGTGTGAGATTCTCAGGTCGCCATTTTTATCATGGCGATATGGTAAATGAATGAAAAGATTGCACGGAACCTTTTAAAAGTGAACCCTGATAACAGAGATGCAAGTAAAAGTTCTGACAGGAAGTGAGTCAGCAGTTATTATCACATTCTATGGAGAACTGATGTCAGTGACGATACAGTCTACACGGTGTGACTGGTTTAAGGCAGGCCCACTTTGCAGACCGTTCGCATGAAGATTCTCTTTCTATGCAATGTTATTTCAGCTCTGCAGACAACCGTCTGGTCTGCGGGCCAGAATACAAGTTTGTCAGCTAGAGCACTGGCATGAATAAAAGGGTAGGGAGGGGGAACTTTACAAGGATATCACCCCAAAATATACAAGTTATTAAAAATAAAAACTTGGTTTGTTGGATTGATTTATTTATTTAAGAAGAACAATATTAAAGAATGTGTAATTAAAGTATTACTATCCCTTTAAAGGGATAGTAATGTTTCATAATAAAAGCAGCTCTAATTAATCATCGTAGTATTTGGACTTTGGAGAGTGTTATTTCAATTCTGTCAGAGTTGTAGTTCAAGAGTAATTCAATGACAAAGTATTCCCCTCCCGCCCCTTTTACTGATGTAACACTGCTCAGCCAGATCAGAAGGGAGGTGCCCAGGTAGACTGCAGAGAGGAACAATCTTCAATTAAGATAAGGGAAAAACCTGAAAAACTTGTCAAGGGGCCAGGGCTTTCATTGTTCTCACAGTAAGAAGATTGTCCTCTCCTGTTATCTGTCTGGTCTATGGACTGGATTCCACATCTGAGAAGAGATGGCTTACACTAGGTAAAAGGGGCGGGAGGGGAACTTGTGAATATCTCTTAAACCATAAAGTTTTGAGAGATAAGACTTATATCGTTCTTCATGTTTTTTTAATGCCTACAAAATAAAATAAAGATAAAACGAAGTATTACTATCCCTTTAATGTAAAATCTCCCAGCAGTGGGAGCTCTCTTGTTTGTCAAGAAAGCCCTAAAACATATTTTTTCATAGAAATATGCAAATGCTAAAAGATATAAGTATTTTAAAATAGTTTAATTCTCCTTTAACCCTATGAGTGCCAGAAATCCGTTTTGTACCCCTCTGGCACTCAAGGGGTTAAATGAGATCAAGAACTGGGAAAATGTCTCAGATTTCCTGAAATTAGGGCACCGTAGGTAGTTACACATATGCAGGGACGGATTTCCCAACAGGCTGAGTAGGCGACGGCCTAGAGCTCCAAATATTGAGGGACGGTACCTAAACAATGCTGACCACACCCACATTCTAAATTGTGGGTGTGGCCAGAGCAATCTCATCATCCCTGCACCAGTTTTATATACTCCTTTACATGTTATTATTTAACCCCTTGGATGCTAGAGAGATCTCCAATGTATTGCTTTGCAGTTCATTGGTGATCTACCAACCAGAGGATTAAATCTTTTTTTTAGCTCTTGCTTGTTATAGGTCAAGGGTATTTTCAGTGTCAGGAAGCAGAAAAGTGGCTTGTGGGTGGGGCCATGTGAAAACTGGGGGTGTGGTCATGGGGGAGTTTAGTGCACCTAGACTGTCTTGTCTAGGGGATCCTGGGATGACCCTGCACATATTTATAATAAATTAAATGTTATTGTCATTGCTTTAGGACCTGATATTGAATATGAACTGGTGTAATTAGGGCAAACCAACTGCACGATGGGGACAATACAAATTCCCCAAAATCCCATTGATTTAAATGGGGATTTTAACACGTTGAATGACAGAGAGGTCTCTAACACATTGCAAAGCCACGTGTTGAGACCTTTCTAGCATTCAAGTGGTTACAAGCTCATTTGATGCCACCGGGATCTTTTATTACTAGTGTTGAGCGAGCACCCCGATGCTCGGGTGCTCTGACCGAGCACCCCCTGAGGCTCGAGTGCTCGGCCGAGCACCCGAGCCCCATTGCATATAATGGGGCGACACGAGCATTACACCAGGCACCCCCTGCTCTGATGAGGGGAGGGTGCCTGGTCAATGCCCCCCTTCATCTCCGCTATGCCCCCTTCATCTCCAAATGCCCCCTTCATCTCCGCTATGCCCCCTTCATCTCCGCTATGCCCGTCTTCCACAATGTCCCCCTTCATCTCCGCTATGCCCCTCTTCCACAATGTGCCCCTTCATCTCCGCTATGCCCCTCTTCCACAATGTCCCCCTTCAGGAGATGAAGGGGGACATTGTGGAAGAGGGGCATAGCGGAGATGAAGGGGCACATTGTGGAAGAGGGGCATAGCGGAGATGAAGGGGGACATTGTGGAAGACGGGCATAGCGGAGATGAAGGGGGACATTGTGGAAGAGGGGCATAGAGTCTATGCCCCTCTTCCACAATGTCCCCCTTCATCTCCGCAATGCCCCCTTCATCTCCGCAATGCCCCCGTACCTCCAGTCCCTGGTGGTCCAGCGGAGCGTCTTCGGATCTGTGCCTCTTCCGGCACAGATCCCCGCCACCCGAACATGGCGGGCGAGCACATGGCGGTACTCGACGAGTACCGCCATGTGCCGAGCAGAGCGATGCTCAAGCCGATCCGAGCATCGGCCGAGCACGCTCGCTCAACACTATTTATTACGCCATTATCGTAGAGGGGGACCACGTGTCCCAGATTGCCCAGGACAGTCCCAGATTTTAAGTGTGTGTCCCTTGTCCCGGGAAGCCCCCTTCTGGGAAATACAAAGTCCTGGAATGAAGACTCCAGAGCACAGAGGTCTAAACACTACAAGTAAAACTGTCTATTGTCTACTGTGACAGGAAGTGATGCCTCTGCTGTGATACAACAAAATGTCTTCCAGACAGATCTCTCAATCAGGAGCTGCAGTGCATTTGGATTGTAGCTTAATGACAGTCTAAGGCTTTGATCTTGATGTACATTTTCTTGCAGCCCTCCACAGGCATCGCTTTCTATCACAACTGTCAATGGGCAGTGCTCCCTCTAATGTTTAGAACTGTGTGGTGCATTCTTCTCTCTGCAGTGTCCCTGGATGTCAAAATGTAAATGTGGTCACCCTACGCTATCGTACAGTTGATTTGCTCCTATTCTTTTGTAATAAGGCCCTAGGTATTAATATGATGGGAAAATCACATATTTTCTTTTGTTCTTTTTTTCAGAAACCCAAAATGGATTATAGTTCATTTAGTGGGGTACCTCGGTTCCTCACGAGGCCTAAGGCCTTCATGATGTCCGTGGGTAAAGATTCCACCCTGAGCTGCCAAATTATCGGAGACCCAACACCCACGGTCACGTGGGAGAAGGACAAACTCCCCATTGAATCAGGAGGCCGGTTCAAAATGGTAGAAGATGGAAATTTGTATCGACTGACCATTTATGACCTGACGTTTGAAGATAGTGGCCAGTACATCTGCAGAGCAATCAACAACATCGGTGAAGCCTTTGCAGCTGTTACGATAAAAGTTGGAGATGACAAGGAAAGCATGGTTGCGGAATGCCCCCCATTCTTTATTTTGAAACCGACCACCACAAAGGTTAATTTGGGAGAAGATGTCGCGTTCCACTGCAGGGTCCAGGGCAATCCTCCTCCATCTGTGAATTGGGAGAAGGATGGTAGACTTCTTGGCACAGCCGCCGACTCAAACCGCATTAAGATTGCTGCTGATGGAGAGTCTAGTTCTTTAAAGATACACTGTATTCGATTTTCAGACAGTGGAACCTACATATGTCGAGCCGAGAACCCTGTAGGACATGCCACAGCATCTGCTTCTCTGTTGATTGACTCTTTTACCAACTTAAACGCAAGCAATGTAAGTCCTGTGGATTCGGGATATGGCAAAACAGCCTCCCTCTTATCTCATCTGCAGAAAAGACGAGAAGAAATGAGAAAGATGGAAACTTCCATCCACGGTTCTTACGACTCGAATGTGTCTTCCTACACAGCACTGGACTCCATTTCTGGTCTGGGCCATAGCTTGTCTCGTGACTATGAAAGAGCCGCCTCTCTGACTCCCAAAATAAGTCGTGATGGAACATTGAGTGTTCTCACACGCACATGCACAGTGACTGAGGGCAAACACGCCAAAATGAGCTGCTATGTCACAGGGGAACCCAAACCAGAAATAGTCTGGAAAAAAGATGGGGAGGTGATCACCGAGGGCCGAAGGCATGTCGTTTATGAGGATGAGCAAGAGAACTTTGTGTTGAAAATCTTATTCTGCAAACAGATTGATAATGGCTTATACACCTGCACAGCCTCCAATCTCGCAGGGCAGACCTACAGCTCTGTACTCGTAATAGTAAAAGGTAAGTTCTGTGTGAACCATCTGAATGTTCTGACGTAATATACATGCTTCAGACGTGATGTGTTCTTCTGTGAAACCAGGGATGTATTTATTTAGGAACCACCCTTACCTGTGCACTGACATTGTGTTCAGCTACCCTAAGGCTGCTTCCCCTCGCTACCCATGGTCTCCGGTTGTGGGCTGTGGGAACCAGTAATCTGGGTATGGGTTGGTAAAGGAGAGATTTTCCATATTTTTAGTAAACAATATACAATGTAAGGGAAATTAACAGAAGTGTAACAGGGAACACTAGAGGCAGAGGCAAGCCGAGATTATAGTTGTGGTGTGGGCTGATTTGACAGTGAAGATGCAGAAAGGGAGTGAGCTACAGGGCCTAGAATAATGTATATGCCAGAGACAAATGGGAAAGGCATCTAGCTACATAGCAGTGGGCAGACAGTAAGAAGGTTGTCAGTAATGGGGATAGATTAGGGTAGATAAGGAAGCGTGAGGTCATTAGCTGTTTAACTGATCAGTGTGAGTGCTGAGTAGGGATGGAGTCGGCCACAATGGATTGGAATGTAAGAGTAGTCTATTTCCCTGCCGATTTGCCACATCTCCTCCTATGTGAGCTGGCAGTCACAGAACATCTCATATCCCTGCAAAGAGTCCTGGCTGCTGCCAGAGAATGGGTGATAATGTATTAACTTCTGCTAGTTAAAATGTATCAACCCTAGACGTGCCCTGGGATTGGAGGCACTTTATGATAAACTCTTCAGTTACTATGTTTTTCTGTGGGGGAGCTTTAAATGTAGACTACAGTGGAGATGTACTAAGGTGTGATAAAGGAGAGATAACTTCTCCAGTGAGATAAACTCTCCAGTTCCTATGTTATTCTATGGGAGAGATTTAGTTATAGACTACAGGGGAGATGTACTAAGGTGTGATAAAGAGGAGATAACGTCTGTAGTGAGATAAACTCTCCAGTTCCTATGTTATTATATGGGAGATATTTAATTATAGACTACAGGGAAGATGTACTAAGGTGTGATAAAGAGGAGATAACTTCTCCAGTGAGATAAACTCTCCAGTTCCTATGTTATCCTATGGGAGAACTTTAGTTATAGACTGCAGGGGAGATGTACTATGGTGTGATAAAGAGGAGATAACATCTCCAGTGAGATAAACTCTCCAGTTCCTATGTTATTCTATGGGAGAGCTTTAGTTACAGACTACAGGGGGAGATGTTCTAAGGTGTGATAAAGAGGAGATAACTTCTCCAGTGAGATAAACTCTCCAGTTCCTATGTTATTCTATGGGAGAGATTTAGTTATAGACTACAGGGGAGATGTACTAAGGTGTGATAAAGAGGTGATAACTTCTCCAGTGTGATAAACTCTCCAGTTCCTATGTTATTCTATGGGAGATCTTTAGTTACAGACTACAGGGGGAGATGTTCTAAGGTGTGATAAAGAGGAGATAACTTCTCCTGTGTAATAAACACTCCAGTTCCTATGTTATTTTATGGGAGAGATTTAGTTATAGACTACAGGGGAGATGTACTAAGGTGTGATAAAGAGGAGATAACTTCTCCTGTGTGATAAACTATCCAGTTCCTATGTTATTTTATGGGAGATATTTAGTTATAGACTACAGGGGAGATGTACTAAGGTGTGATAAAGAGGAGATAACTTATCCAGTGAGATAAACTCACCAGTTCCTATGTTATTCTATGGGAGAGATTTAGTTATAGACTACACGGGGAGATGTACTAAGGTGTGATAAAGAGGAGATAACTTCTCCATTGTGAGATAAACTCTCCAATTCCTATGTTATTCTATGGGAGAGATTTAGTTATAAACTACAGGGGAGAGGTACTAAGGTGTGATAAAGAGGAGATAACTTCTCCAGTGTGATAAACTCTCCAGTTCCTATGTTATTCTATGGGAGATCTTTAGTTATAGACTACAGGGGGAAATGTACTAAGGTGTGATAAAGAGAAGATAACTTCTCAAGTAGAATAACATAGGAACCGGTGAGTTTATCTCACTTGTGATTTTATCTCCTCTTTATCACACCTTAGTACATCTCCCTGTAGTCTATAACTAAATATCTCCCTTAGAATAACATGGGAACTAGACAGTTTATCACACTGGAGAAGTTATCTCCTCTTTATCACATCTTTGTACACCTCCCGCTGTAGTCTATAACTAAAGATCTCCCTGGACAGTTTACCACACTGGAGAAGTTATCTCCTCTTTATCACACCTTAGTACATCTCCCCTGTAGTCTATAACTAAAGATCTCCCATAGAATAACATAGGAACTGGAGAGTTTATCTCACTGGAGAAGTTATCTCCTCTTTATCACATCTTAGTACATATCTCCTGTAGTCTATAACTAAAGCTCTCCCATAGAATAACATAGGAACTGGGGAGTTTATCTCACTGGAGAAGTTATCTCCTCTTTATCACATCTTAGTACATAGGCTCCCTGGTTTCCAAACAGCTATTCTATTGCATTCTGTAGGAGGGAGAGGTGAGTCACTGGCTGCAGCTCTCCATAGAATGTTACACTAACAGCTTCCTCACATCCAGCAGTCTGAACTGTAGTACATGTTTAATAAGGTAACTTCCAGCAGGGGGCGTGCTTTGCTTCAACTCAGCAGGAAACAAGGTATAAATTTAACGTATTTTAAAATAAGAGGAGGTTTGAAGTTTGATTAAAACTCATTCTAGATGTTTCTTCTCTTGTAATTATGCTGCCCGTAAACTTTGTATCGAAGCAATAGGTTTATTTAGTAAAGATAACGAGTAACCTTTTATCTGGTTTCAGAAGAAAGCTATGCGCTAACTTAATCCCAAGTTACAGTTGGTCAGATATCTGTCTTGTGTTTAAAAATAGAATGGAACGGCCAAGTCAAATGGTTATTCTTAGACTCTTCTTTTCCTCACCTTCCACTGTCCATCACTGGCCTGGCTCATACCGATGGACGTTACAGTGGACCTGTCACTTTGTAACAAATAAGCGACTATGAAAGAGCTTTCAGAATCACTTACATTTAAGTTAACTATTTAGTAATATTTTATGAGATGTTTAGTTTCATTTATTTGACATTTAACACTGCTCCCTGTCCCAACTGCCACTTCTTGCCTGCAAGATATTAAAATTCCACATTGCTTCCAATCCTGTCTCTTCATGACAGCCAGATTCTAACACACCACGCTGTTCTCCATCCCAACTGCCACTACCTGGCTACTAGATATGAACATTCCACAGTGCTCTCCATCCCACCTACTACTCCTGGCCAGCCAGATACTAACATTCTACACTATCTGATACTCCCTGCCATCCAGATACTAACATTCTACACTATCTGCTACTCCCTGCCAGCTAGATACCAACATTTCAAACTGGTCCCTATCCCACCTCCCACTCCTGGCCAGCCAATACTAACATTCCACACTGCTCCCTATCTCACCTCCCACTCCTGGCCAGCCTATACTAACATTCCACACTGCTCTCCATCTCCCCTCCCACTCCTGGCCAGCCTATACTAACATTCCACACTGCTCCCTATCTCTCCTCCCACTCCTGGCCAGCCTATACTAACATTCCAAACTGCTCTCCATCTCCCCTCCCACTCCTGGCCAGCCTATACTAACATTCCACACTGCTCTCCATCTCCCCTCCCACTCCTGGCCAGCCTATACTAACATTCCACACTGCTCTCCATCTCACCTCCCACTCCTGGCCAGCCTATACTAACATTCCACACTGCTCCCTATCTCACCTCCCACTCCTGGCCAGCCTATACTAACATTCCAGACTGCTCTCCATCTCACCTCCCACTCCTGGCCAGCCTATACTAACATTCCACAGTGCTCTCCATCTCACCTCCTACTCCTGGCCAGCCTATAGTAACATTCCACACTGCTCTCTATCTCACCTCCCACTCCTGGCCAGCCTATACTAACATTCCACACTGCTCTCCATCTCACCTCCCACTCCTGGCCAGCCTATACTAACATTCCACACTGCTCTCCATCTCCCCTCCCACTCCTGGCCAGCCTATACTAACATTCCACACTGCTCTCCATCTCATCTCCCACTCCTGGCCAGCCTATACTAACATTCCACACTGCTCTCCATCTCCCCTCCCACTCCTGGCCAGCCTATACTAACATTCCACACTGCTCCCTATCTCTCCTCCCACTCCTGGCCAGCCTATACTAACATTCCACACTGCTCTCCATCTCCCCTCCCACTCCTGGCCAGCCTATACTAACATTCCACACTGCTCTCCATCTCCCCTCCCACTCCTGGCCAGCCTATACTAACATTCCACACTGCTCTCCATCTCACCTCCCACTCCTGGCCAGCCTATACTAACATTCCACACTGCTCCCTATCTCACCTCCCACTCCTGGCCAGCCTATACTAACATTCCAGACTGCTCTCCATCTCACCTCCCACTCCTGGCCAGCCTATACTAACATTCCACAGTGCTCTCCATCTCACCTCCTACTCCTGGCCAGCCTATAGTAACATTCCACACTGCTCTCCATCTCACCTCCCACTCCTGGCCAGCCTATACTAACATTCCACACTGCTCTCCATCTCACCTCCCACTCCTGGCCAGCCTATATTAACATTCCACACTGCTCTCCATCTCATCTCCCACTCCTGGCCAGCCTATACTAACATTCCACACTGCTCTCCATCTCATCTCCCACTCCTGGCCAGCCTATACTAACATTCCACACTGCTCTCCATCTCACCTCCCACTCCTGGCCAGCCTATACTAACATTCCACAGTGCTCTCCATCTCACCTCCTACTCCTGGCCAGCCTATAGTAACATTCCACACTGCTCTCCATCTCACCTCCCACTCCTGGCCAGCCTATACTAACATTCCACACTGCTCTCCATCTCACCTCCCACTCCTGGCCAGCCTATACTAACATTCCACACTGCTCTCCATCTCACCTCCCACTCCTGGCTAGCCTATACTAACATTCCACACTGCTCTCCATCTCACCTCCCACTCCTGGCCAGCCTATACTAACATTCCACACTGCTCTCCATCTCACCTCCCACTCCTGGCCAGCCTATACTAACATTCCACACTGCTCTCCATCTCCCCTCCCACTCCTGGCCAGCCTATACTAACATTCCACACTGCTCTCCATCTCACCTCCCACTCCTGGCCAGCCTATACTAACATTCCACACTGCTCCCTATCTCACCTCCCACTCCTGGCCAGCCTATACTAACATTCCACACTGCTCTCCATCTCACCTCCCACTCCTGGCCAGCCAATACTAACATTCCACACTGCTCCCTATCTCACCTCCCACTCCTGGCCAGCCAATACTAACATTCCACACTGCTCCCTATCTCACCTCCCACTCCTGGCCAGCCAATACTAACATTCCACACTGCTCTCCATCTCACCTCCCACTCCTGGCCAGCCTATACTAACATTCCACACTGCTCTCCATCTCACCTCCCACTCCTGGCCAGCCTATACTAACATTCCACACTGCTCTCCATCTCACCTCCCACTCCTGGCCAGCCTATACTAACATTCCACACTGCTCTCCATCTCACCTCCCACTCCTGGCCAGCCTATACTAACATTCCACACTGCTCTCCATCTCACCTCCCACTCCTGGCCAGCCTATACTAACATTCCACACTGCTCCCTATCTCACCTCCCACTCCTGGCCAGCCTATACTAACATTCCACACTGCTCCCTATCTCACCTCCCACTCCTGGCCAGCCTATACTAACATTCCACACTGCTCTCCATCTCACCTCCCACTCCTGGCCAGCCTTTACTAACATTCCACACTGCTCTCCATCTCACCTCCCACTCCTGGCCAGCCTATACTAACATTCCACACTGCTCTCCATCTCATCTCCCACTCCTGACCAGCCTATACTAACATTCCACACTGCTCTCCATCTCATCTCCCACTCCTGGCCAGCCTATACTAACATTCCACACTGCTCCCTATCTCACCTCCCACTCCTGGCCAGCCTATACTAACATTCCACACTGCTCTCCATCTCACCTCCCACTCCTGGCCAGCCTATACTAACATTCCTCACTGCTTCCCATCTCACCTCCCACTCCTGGCCAGCCATATACTAACATTCCACACTGCTCTCCATCTCACCTCCCACTCCTGGCCAGCCTATACTAACATTCCACACTGCTCTCCATCTCACCTCCCACTCCTGGCCAGCCATATACTAACATTCCACACTGCTCTCCATCTCACCTACCACTCCTGGCCAGCCTATAGTAACATTCCACACTGCTCTCCATCTCACCTCCCACTCCTGGCCAGCCATATACTAACATTCCACACTGCTCTCCATCTCACCTCCCACTCCTGGCCAGCCTATACTAACATTCCACACTGCTCTCCATCTCACCTCCCACTCCTGGCCAGCCTATACTAACATTCCACACTGCTCTCCATCTCACCTCCCACTCCTGGCCAGCCTATACTAACATTCCACACTGCTCTCCATCTCACCTCCCACTCCTGGCCAGCCTATACTAACATTTCACACTGCTCTCCATCTCACCTCCCACTCCTGGCCAGCCTATACTAACATTCCACACTGCTCTCCATCTCACCTCCCACTCCTGGCCAGGCTATACTAACATTCCACACTTCTCTCCATCTCACCTCCCACTCCTGGCCAGCCTATACTAACATTCCACACTGCTCTCCATCTCACCTCCCACTCCTGGCCAGCCTATACTAACATTCCACACTGCTCTCCATCTCACCTCCCACTCCTGGCCAGCCTATACTAACATTCCACACTGCTCTCCATCTCATCTCCCACTCCTGGCCAGCCTATACTAACATTCCACACTGCTCTCCATCTCACCTCCCACTCCTGGCCAGCCTATACTAACATTCCACACTGCTCTCCATCTCACCTCCCACTCCTGGCCAGCCTATAGTAACATTCCACACTGCTCTCCATCTCACCTCCCACTCCTGGCCAGCCTATACTAACATTCCACACTGCTCTCCATCTCACCTCCCACTCCTGGCCAGCCTATACTAACATTCCACACTGCTCCCTATCTCTCCTCCCACTCCTGGCCAGCCTATACTAACATTCCACACTGCTCTCCATCTCCCCTCCCACTCCTGGCCAGCCTATACTAACATTCCACACTGCTCTCCATCTCCCCTCCCACTCCTGGCCAGCCTATACTAACATTCCACACTGCTCTCCATCTCACCTCCCACTCCTGGCCAGCCTATACTAACATTCCACACTGCTCCCTATCTCACCTCCCACTCCTGGCCAGCCTATACTAACATTCCAGACTGCTCTCCATCTCACCTCCCACTCCTGGCCAGCCTATACTAACATTCCACAGTGCTCTCCATCTCACCTCCTACTCCTGGCCAGCCTATAGTAACATTCCACACTGCTCTCCATCTCACCTCCCACTCCTGGCCAGCCTATACTAACATTCCACACTGCTCTCCATCTCACCTCCCACTCCTGGCCAGCCTATATTAACATTCCACACTGCTCTCCATCTCATCTCCCACTCCTGGCCAGCCTATACTAACATTCCACACTGCTCTCCATCTCATCTCCCACTCCTGGCCAGCCTATACTAACATTCCACACTGCTCTCCATCTCACCTCCCACTCCTGGCCAGCCTATACTAACATTCCACAGTGCTCTCCATCTCACCTCCTACTCCTGGCCAGCCTATAGTAACATTCCACACTGCTCTCCATCTCACCTCCCACTCCTGGCCAGCCTATACTAACATTCCACACTGCTCTCCATCTCACCTCCCACTCCTGGCCAGCCTATACTAACATTCCACACTGCTCTCCATCTCCCCTCCCACTACTGGCCAGCCTATACTAACATTCCACACTGCTCTCCATCTCATCTCCCACTCCTGGCCAGCCTATACTAACATTCCACACTGCTCTCCATCTCACCTCCCACTCCTGGCTAGCCTATACTAACATTCCACACTGCTCTCCATCTCACCTCCCACTCCTGGCCAGCCTATACTAACATTCCACACTGCTCTCCATCTCACCTCCCACTCCTGGCCAGCCTATACTAACATTCCACACTGCTCTCCATCTCACCTCCCACTCCTGGCCAGCCTATAGTAACATTCCTCACTGCTCTCCATCTCACCTCCCACTCCTGGCCAGCCAATACTAACATTCCACACTGCTCTCCATCTCACCTCCCACTCCTGCCCAGCCAATATTAACATTCCACACTGCTCTCCATCTCACCTCCCACTCCTGGCCAGCCTATACTAACATTCCTCACTGCTCTCCATCTCACCTCCCACTCCTGGCCAGCCTATACTAACATTCCACACTGCTCTCCATCTCACCTCCCACTCCTGGCCAGCCTATACTAACATTCCACACTGCTCTCCATCTCACCTCCCACTCCTGGCCAGCCTATACTAACATTCCACACTGCTCTCCATCTCATCTCCCACTCCTGGCCAGCCTATACTAACATTCCACACTGCTCTCCATCTCACCTCCCACTCCTGGCCAGCCAATACTAACATTCCACACTGCTCTCCATCTCACCTCCCACTCCTGGCCAGCCTATACTAACATTCCACACTGCTCCCTATCTCACCTCCCACTCCTGGCCAGCCAATACTAACATTCCACACTGCTCTCCATCTCACCTCCCACTCCTGGCCAGCCTATACTAACATTCCACACTGCTCCCTATATCACCTCCCACTCCTGGCCAGCCTATACTAACATTCCACACTGCTCTCCATCTCCCCTCCCACTCCTGGCCAGCCTATACTAACATTCCACACTGCTCCCTATCTCACCTCCCACTCCTGGCCAGCCTATACTAACATTCCACACTGCTCCCTATCTCACCTCCCACTCCTGGCCAGCCTATACTAACATTCCACACTGCTCTCCATCTCACCTCCCACTCCTGGCCAGCCTATACTAACATTCCACACTGCTCTCCATCTCCCCTCCCACTCCTGGCCAGCCTATACTAACATTCCACACTGCTCTCCATCTCACCTCCCACTCCTGGCCAGCCTATACTAACATTCCACACTGCTCCCTATCTCACCTCCCACTCCTGGCCAGCCTATACTAACATTCCACACTGCTCTCCATCTCACCTCCCACTCCTGGCCAGCCAATACTAACATTCCACACTGCTCCCTATCTCACCTCCCACTCCTGGCCAGCCAATACTAACATTCCACACTGCTCCCTATCTCACCTCCCACTCCTGGCCAGCCAATACTAACATTCCACACTGCTCTCCATCTCACCTCCCACTCCTGGCCAGCCTATACTAACATTCCACACTGCTCTCCATCTCACCTCCCACTCCTGGCCAGCCTATACTAACATTCCACACTGCTCTCCATCTCACCTCCCACTCCTGGCCAGCCTATACTAACATTCCACACTAAATCTGTAAATCTGCAATAAGAGCGCAACAAAGGACGATCTAAAAGTAGGGTTTATTCTTAAATAACACACTTGCGCAACATCTAAAAACACGTACAGAATAAAATCAACATAGAAGCTTATCTGTCTTGTGATGATGCCTCCGATACTCTAATCATCCACTCCGCTCTCCTATATCCGATAGTTCTCCAGGGAGGATACAATTGGATCACTTAGCGTTCTCAAGTCTTCAGCACTCCTACTGTGCCTATGTATACGCTAACTTCTGGATTCCTTGTCTCTCCCAATAGGTATTATGAGCGTGTTCAATTGATTATATTGTATCCGTTTTCAACTAGAGGCATCCACATAGACGATACAACTCTCAGATACACTGTGTCAAGTACTTAAAATATTGAAACCTAATAGCCAACGCGTATCGCGGACATTACTGACCGCTTCATCAGGGCTTACAGGCTGCCCCGAGTCACCCGGTTAAATCCTTACACCTCACATCCGGTCCCGGTGAAACGAGGCAGCCCGATAATACTGTCTTATCTTAACCCTTCATCACCTTTTTATCTCTTATCCACATCTTTATATTATATTATCTTCTCCTCCCTTTCATATAATCTACATTCCTATTTGTATATGTATATATGTCCACTTAATGCATCTGAATAACTAAAAGTTTCTCCTCTTTTCAATAGATACTTGTGACTCAACCTCTAAAATTATTTATTTATTTGTTTATTAACCCATTGAGCACCACGTGGATAGAAAGTGCGCTATAGAAAACTGTGCACACAAACCCCTCGTACTCTCAAACGGGTCACATATTCCCAATATAAAAACACACAATTCTCAACCTAACTGAGGACTCAAAAATACTATATAGATATTACATTTCTATTTTGATTTAAATTATAATCACGATTGAAATGGTACTCACACCACCTAGAGCGGATGATAATCGCATATTTGACTCACATCAATTATAGAGGAGTGCTCCACATAATAATTTCACTGCCAGATCTGTAACTAGAGCCATAATTAAACTCAAATAAAAGCTGCCAAATCCAAATCAACATTTAAACCTTCCGGCTGTAGAGTCTTTAATTGGTGTATCCAGAACGTTTCCCTCTTTCTCAACTTTAATAATCGATCTCCCCCTCTTCTCTCTGCTTTAACTTGTTCTATAGCCATTATAGTTATATTTTCTTTCTTACATTCAGGGTACTCCAAGAAATGTTGAGGAACACTATGAGTTTCCATTCTATTTTTAATGTTCCTTAAATGTTCCCCAAATCTAATTCCGAGCTTGCGTTTAGTCCTCCCCACATATTGCCTACCACATTGGCAGTTGAGGAGATAAACCACAAAATCTGAATTACAATTGAGGAATTGTTTCACATGATATTTTTTACCAGTAACCTTTGATTCAAACATCGATTTGGATTCATTGCCTCTAAAGGGATAGTGTGCACACGTAGTACAGCCCTTCCTACCACACTTAAACATCCCTTTACTAACCTTCAGAAAATGTTTTCCTTTATGTCCATTGGCTTCTGCTTTCTTATTCTCTAATTTCTTATAGATATCACTTGGTGCAACTAGTTGTTTTATATTCACATTGCGTCTAAAGGAGATCTTTGGTCTTTCCTCAATTACTGGACCTAAAATCGGATCCTCCTTTAGTATATGCCAATGTTTTCTTAAAACCTTTTCCATCTGGGGTGCTTTATGATTATATAGTGTGGTAAAGAAAGGCATCCATTCTCCCTTATTTTTCTTCTTCTCTTTATATGTTATCAACTCCTCTCTTGAGATCTTTTTCACTTTCATCTCTGCTTCATCTAAAAGCTCTCTGGAGTAACCTTTATCTAGGAACTTATTTCTCACTATCATGGCCTCATGTTGAAAATCTTCCTCTTTTGTACAATTCCGCTTAACCCTCCGTAGTTGGCCATATGGAATGTTCTGCTTCCATCTCTTATGATGTCCGCTCTTAAAGTGGAGATATCCATTACTATCCACATTTTTCCTATGATTTGTTGTACATACTTTTGTGTCCTCAGTATATAAAAGTAAATCCAAAAATTCAATTTTTTGTATATCGGTATGCGAAGTGAAGGACAAATTAAACTCATTATTATTCATATATCGATAGAAGTCATGAAGCTCTTGTTCTGAACCTTCCCATATAATCAGGATATCGTCTATATAGCGCTTATAATAGACGACATTCTGGGCGAAGGGATTGTTTTGCCAAATAGCTACAGACTCCCATCTACCCATGTATAGATTTGCATAAGATGGAGCAAATGCACAACCCATAGCAGTTCCAGTCACCTGACTATAAATTACATCTTGAAACAAAAAATAGTTATGTTTTAAAACAAACATAACTGCATCAGTCAGGAACTGGACCTGCCTCTCTGGCAAAACTCCATCTTCTTCCAAAAAATACCTAGTGGCTTGCGCTCCCCCATCATGAGGAATAACCGTGTACAGGGAGGACACATCACATGTAACCCACCTGTACGTATCTTTCCACACGATACCCTCCAAACTTTGGATGACCTGTATGGTATCCCTCAGATATGAGGGTAACAAGACCACCAGTGGCTGTAAAAACAAATCTATATACCTGGATAGATTATCAATCATGGAATTGATACCTGAGACTATAGGACGACCAGGGGGTTGTTTTTGATCCTTGTGTATCTTGGGAAGATAATAAAAAATGGGTATAGTACTAGATTCATTATATAAAAAACCCAATTCATCCTTGGTTATTATTTCATCCTGTTTAGCTTTATCTAGTAACCTTCTTAAATCACCCTGATATTCCTTTGTGGGATTGTTTTTTAATATCTGATAGGTCTCAGTATCAGACAACAATCGACCCGCTTCTATTATATAATCTTCAATGTCCAAGATACAAACCCCCCCTCCCTTATCTGCTTGTCGTATCACAATATTAAAGTCTTCCTTTAAAGATTTCAAAGCTGCGTTCTCTCCAAAATCCAAATTGTATTCAATTCTCTTATCTCTTTTACATATTTTGTCCATATCCTTCACAACCAATTTTTCAAAGACTTTTAGATATTCTCCCTGATGTTGTACAGGATAAAAACTAGATCTCATTTTTTTACCACTGTGTATAGGAGTGTGTTCATAACTACTAGTATTATCCTCTAACCCCTCCAATCTCCTTAATCCATATTGATCCCCTATTGTCAGCTCATTTGTAGGACCTTGTCTATTTCTCTCCTTTTTATTATTATTTAAAAAGAAGCGCTTAACTGTTAGAGACCTAATATATTTCTTTACATCTATAAATGTATCAAAAGGGTTAGGTTGATGATAAGGGGCGAAGGATAAACCCTTAACCAGAACTTTGGCTTCTTCCTCAGTGATATCCCTTGATGATAGATTAAATATACCCCTACCACTTTGTCCTTTTCCTACTCCTTTCTGGATATCTTGGCCAAATTTCTGTGATCTTCTTCCTCGTCTTCCCCCTCTACATCCCCTTCTGGTCTTATAGATCTTTTCAACCCTTTGTGAATCTTCTCCATCTGCACTAATTTCAAACGAGGAGGGCAGGACATGTCCTGCCCTAAAAAAGGTCCCGAACTTGCAGCCTCTTCTCTCTCAACACCCTGTTCTTGACCCTGGTCTACTTTTTCCACTTCCATTCTCGAGTTCATTTTGGGGATCTCAGCATTACCATTGGTCTTCTTCTCTTTTAAATAAATACTTCCTACTGGATAATACACTATATTTAAAAACTTTCCTGTTTTCTTATCTCTAGGGAATTGGATCTTCTCTTTCTTATTTCTCCCTCCATAAGACTCATGTCTTCCATCCTCACTTCCTCTATTCCTATCATTCTGAATATTTGGAGTGTTTTGATGACCAAGACCATATTTCCCTCCAAACCTTTTCTCCTTTATAGATTTCCTCAACTGACCTGCTTGTCTTAGCTTGAATTCTTCCTGATCTCTCGCAAACTTTTTCTTTTTTGTGTGGATAATATTGGTCTCAAGGTTACTAATCTTCCTTGAGATATTATCTTGTAAATTTTTAATGGTTTCTGTCTTTTCAATATCCTTAATCTTATTTTCAATCAAATCTATTTCCTGACGTGTTTTATCCAAACTTACTTCCCTATATTTTATCAATAATTTAATTAATTTATTAGAGCATTCCTCTAGAATGGATTCCCAATCCGTCAAAAATTCTATATCATCCGTCTCAAACGTAGGGATTTTATACACACTTAAACCTTTAGGGATCACATTATGTTTTAAATAGTTCTCCAGAGACACCAGATCATACCAATCTCTGGTCTCTTTTTCCAAACATTTTTCCAATCTTTTATATAAACTTACAGGATCTTCCTTAGGTTTGCGTTCTACATTACCTTCTGTAAAATCAAAATGTCTAGATCTATTAGACCTTAGAGGGGATTAGTATTTAGTATTCAAAATGGATTACAAAGCTCTAAGGTCTAATAGATCTAGACATTTTGATTTTACAGAAGGTAATGTAGAACGCAAACCTAAGGAAGATCCTGTAAGTTTATATAAAAGATTGGAAAAATGTTTGGAAAAAGAGACCAGAGATTGGTATGATCTGGTGTCTCTGGAGAACTATTTAAAACATAATGTGATCCCTAAAGGTTTAAGTGTGTATAAAATCCCTACGTTTGAGACGGATGATATAGAATTTTTGACGGATTGGGAATCCATTCTAGAGGAATGCTCTAATAAATTAATTAAATTATTGATAAAATATAGGGAAGTAAGTTTGGATAAAACACGTCAGGAAATAGATTTGATTGAAAATAAGATTAAGGATATTGAAAAGACAGAAACCATTAAAAATTTACAAGATAATATCTCAAGGAAGATTAGTAACCTTGAGACCAATATTATCCACACAAAAAAGAAAAAGTTTGCGAGAGATCAGGAAGAATTCAAGCTAAGACAAGCAGGTCAGTTGAGGAAATCTATAAAGGAGAAAAGGTTTGGAGGGAAATATGGTCTTGGTCATCAAAACACTCCAAATATTCAGAATGATAGGAATAGAGGAAGTGAGGATGGAAGACATGAGTCTTATGGAGGGAGAAATAAGAAAGAGAAGATCCAATTCCCTAGAGATAAGAAAACAGGAAAGTTTTTAAATATAGTGTATTATCCCGTAGGAAGTATTTATTTAAAAGAGAAGAAGACCAATGGTAATGCTGAGATCCCCAAAATGAACTCGAGAATGGAAGTGGAAAAAGTAGACCAGGGTCAAGAACAGGGTGTTGAGAGAGAAGAGGCTGCAAGTTCGGGACCTTTTTTAGGGCAGGACATGTCCTGCCCTCCTCGTTTGAAATTAGTGCAGATGGAGAAGATTCACAAAGGGTTGAAAAGATCTATAAGACCAGAAGGGGATGTAGAGGGGGAAGACGAGGAAGAAGATCACAGAAATTTGGCCAAGATATCCAGAAAGGAGTAGGAAAAGGACAAAGTGGTAGGGGTATATTTAATCTATCATCAAGGGATATCACTGAGGAAGAAGCCAAAGTTCTGGTTAAGGGTTTATCCTTCGCCCCTTATCATCAACCTAACCCTTTTGATACATTTATAGATGTAAAGAAATATATTAGGTCTCTAACAGTTAAGCGCTTCTTTTTAAATAATAATAAAAAGGAGAGAAATAGACAAGGTCCTACAAATGAGCTGACAATAGGGGATCAATATGGATTAAGGAGATTGGAGGGGTTAGAGGATAATACTAGTAGTTATGAACACACTCCTATACACAGTGGTAAAAAAATGAGATCTAGTTTTTATCCTGTACAACATCAGGGAGAATATCTAAAAGTCTTTGAAAAATTGGTTGTGAAGGATATGGACAAAATATGTAAAAGAGATAAGAGAATTGAATACAATTTGGATTTTGGAGAGAACGCAGCTTTGAAATCTTTAAAGGAAGACTTTAATATTGTGATACGACAAGCAGATAAGGGAGGGGGGGTTTGTATCTTGGACATTGAAGATTATATAATAGAAGCGGGTCGATTGTTGTCTGATACTGAGACCTATCAGATATTAAAAAACAATCCCACAAAGGAATATCAGGGTGATTTAAGAAGGTTACTAGATAAAGCTAAACAGGATGAAATAATAACCAAGGATGAATTGGGTTTTTTATATAATGAATCTAGTACTATACCCATTTTTTATTATCTTCCCAAGATACACAAGGATCAAAAACAACCCCCTGGTCGTCCTATAGTCTCAGGTATCAATTCCATGATTGATAATCTATCCAGGTATATAGATTTGTTTTTACAGCCACTGGTGGTCTTGTTACCCTCATATCTGAGGGATACCATACAGGTCATCCAAAGTTTGGAGGGTATCGTGTGGAAAGATACGTACAGGTGGGTTACATGTGATGTGTCCTCCCTGTACACGGTTATTCCTCATGATGGGGGAGCGCAAGCCACTAGGTATTTTTTGGAAGAAGATGGAGTTTTGCCAGAGAGGCAGGTCCAGTTCCTGACTGATGCAGTTATGTTTGTTTTAAAACATAACTATTTTTTGTTTCAAGATGTAATTTATAGTCAGGTGACTGGAACTGCTATGGGTTGTGCATTTGCTCCATCTTATGCAAATCTATACATGAGTAGATGGGAGTCTGTAGCTATTTGGCAAAACAATCCCTTCGCCCAGAATGTCGTCTATTATAAGCGCTATATAGACGATATCCTGATTATATGGGAAGGTTCAGAACAAGAGCTTCATGACTTCTATCGATATATGAATAATAATGAGTTTAATTTGTCCTTCACTTCGCATACCGATATACAAAAAATTGAATTTTTGGATTTACTTTTATATACTGAGGACACAAAAGTATGTACAACAAATCATAGGAAAAATGTGGATAGTAATGGATATCTCCACTTTAAGAGCGGACATCATAAGAGATGGAAGCAGAACATTCCATATGGCCAACTACGGAGGGTTAAGCGGAATTGTACAAAAGAGGAAGATTTTCAACATGAGGCCATGATAGTGAGAAATAAGTTCCTAGATAAAGGTTACTCCAGAGAGCTTTTAGATGAAGCAGAGATGAAAGTGAAAAAGATCTCAAGAGAGGAGTTGATAACATATAAAGAGAAGAAGAAAAATAAGGGAGAATGGATGCCTTTCTTTACCACACTATATAATCATAAAGCACCCCAGATGGAAAAGGTTTTAAGAAAACATTGGCATATACTAAAGGAGGATCCGATTTTAGGTCCAGTAATTGAGGAAAGACCAAAGATCTCCTTTAGACGCAATGTGAATATAAAACAACTAGTTGCACCAAGTGATATCTATAAGAAATTAGAGAATAAGAAAGCAGAAGCCAATGGACATAAAGGAAAACATTTTCTGAAGGTTAGTAAAGGGATGTTTAAGTGTGGTAGGAAGGGCTGTACTACGTGTGCACACTATCCCTTTAGAGGCAATGAATCCAAATCGATGTTTGAATCAAAGGTTACTGGTAAAAAATATCATGTGAAACAATTCCTCAATTGTAATTCAGATTTTGTGGTTTATCTCCTCAACTGCCAATGTGGTAGGCAATATGTGGGGAGGACTAAACGCAAGCTCGGAATTAGATTTGGGGAACATTTAAGGAACATTAAAAATAGAATGGAAACTCATAGTGTTCCTCAACATTTCTTGGAGTACCCTGAATGTAAGAAAGAAAATATAACTATAATGGCTATAGAACAAGTTAAAGCAGAGAGAAGAGGGGGAGATCGATTATTAAAGTTGAGAAAGAGGGAAACGTTCTGGATACACCAATTAAAGACTCTACAGCCGGAAGGTTTAAATGTTGATTTGGATTTGGCAGCTTTTATTTGAGTTTAATTATGGCTCTAGTTACAGATCTGGCAGTGAAATTATTATGTGGAGCACTCCTCTATAATTGATGTGAGTCAAATATGCGATTATCATCCGCTCTAGGTGGTGTGAGTACCATTTCAATCGTGATTATAATTTAAATCAAAATAGAAATGTAATATCTATATAGTATTTTTGAGTCCTCAGTTAGGTTGAGAATTGTGTGTTTTTATATTGGGAATATGTGACCCGTTTGAGAGTACGAGGGGTTTGTGTGCACAGTTTTCTATAGCGCACTTTCTATCCACGTGGTGCTCAATGGGTTAATAAACAAATAAATAAATAATTTTAGAGGTTGAGTCACAAGTATCTATTGAAAAGAGGAGAAACTTTTAGTTATTCAGATGCATTAAGTGGACATATATACATATACAAATAGGAATGTAGATTATATGAAAGGGAGGAGAAGATAATATAATATAAAGATGTGGATAAGAGATAAAAAGGTGATGAAGGGTTAAGATAAGACAGTATTATCGGGCTGCCTCGTTTCACCGGGACCGGATGTGAGGTGTAAGGATTTAACCGGGTGATTCGGGGCAGCCTGTAAGCCCTGATGAAGCGGTCAGTAATGTCCGCGATACGCGTTGGCTATTAGGTTTCAATATTTTAAGTACTTGACACAGTGTATCTGAGAGTTGTATCGTCTATGTGGATGCCTCTAGTTGAAAACGGATACAATATAATCAATTGAACACGCTCATAATACCTATTGGGAGAGACAAGGAATCCAGAAGTTAGCGTATACATAGGCACAGTAGGAGTGCTGAAGACTTGAGAACGCTAAGTGATCCAATTGTATCCTCCCTGGAGAACTATCGGATATAGGAGAGCGGAGTGGATGATTAGAGTATCGGAGGCATCATCACAAGACAGATAAGCTTCTATGTTGATTTTATTCTGTACGTGTTTTTAGATGTTGCGCAAGTGTGTTATTTAAGAATAAACCCTACTTTTAGATCGTCCTTTGTTGCGCTCTTATTGCAGATTTACAGATTTCGTGTGTTATGTGGATGAAAAAGGCCATCTAAGGAGCAGCACCTGGAGGATCTTGGAGAGGGTGTGGGAGCATCGCTTATGGACTGTGGCTGTTAAGAGTGATTTATTACCAATATCATTATTAATATTATTCTGTTCCTTAGGAATGTATAGATTTCTGTCTTAGTTTTATACCGAGGGTAGTCAAATATAAGTTTGGAGTATTTTGGTTGCTGTTGATACTGACTCCCTTTCGTAGTCTCTGAGCGCGACTTAGAGTGTTTTTCTATTAACATTCCACACTGCTCTCCATCTCACCTCCCACTCCTGGCCAGCCTATCCTAACATTCCACACTGCTCTCCATCTCACCTCCCACTCCTGGCCAGCCTATACTAACATTCCACACTGCTCTCCATCTCACCTCCCACTCCTGGCCAGCCTATACTAACATTCCACACTGCTCCCTATCTCACCTCCCACTCCTGGCCAGCCTATACTAACATTCCACACTGCTCCCTATCTCACCTCCCACTCCTGGCCAGCCTATACTAACATTCCACACTGCTCTCCATCTCACCTCCCACTCCTGGCCAGCCTATACTAACATTCCACACTGCTCTCCATCTCACCTCCCACTCCTGGCCAGCCTATACTAACATTCCACACTGCTCTCCATCTCATCTCCCACTCCTGACCAGCCTATACTAACATTCCACACTGCTCTCCATCTCATCTCCCACTCCTGGCCAGCCTATACTAACATTCCACACTGCTCCCTATCTCACCTCCCACTCCTGGCCAGCCTATACTAACATTCCACACTGCTCTCCATCTCACCTCCCACTCCTGGCCAGCCTATACTAACATTCCTCACTGCTTCCCATCTCACCTCCCACTCCTGGCCAGCCATATACTAACATTCCACACTGCTCTCCATCTCACCTCCCACTCCTGGCCAGCCTATACTAACATTCCACACTGCTCTCCATCTCACCTCCCACTCCTGGCCAGCCATATACTAACATTCCACACTGCTCTCCATCTCACCTACCACTCCTGGCCAGCCTATAGTAACATTCCACACTGCTCTCCATCTCACCTCCCACTCCTGGCCAGCCATATACTAACATTCCACACTGCTCTCCATCTCACCTCCCACTCCTGGCCAGCCTATACTAACATTCCACATTGCTCTCCATCTCACCTCCCACTCCTGGCCAGCCTATACTAACATTCCACACTGCTCTCCATCTCACCTCCCACTCCTGGCCAGCCTATACTAACATTCCACACTGCTCTCCATCTCACCTCCCACTCCTGGCCAGCCTATACTAACATTTCACACTGCTCTCCATCTCACCTCCCACTCCTGGCCAGCCTATACTAACATTCCACACTGCTCTCCATCTCACCTCCCACTCCTGGCCAGGCTATACTAACATTCCACACTGCTCTCCATCTCACCTCCCACTCCTGGCCAGCCTATACTAACATTCCACACTGCTCTCCATCTCACCTCCCACTCCTGGCCAGCCTATACTAACATTCCACACTGCTCTCCATCTCACCTCCCACTCCTGGCCAGCCTATACTAACATTCCACACTGCTCTCCATCTCATCTCCCACTCCTGGCCAGCCTGTACTAACATTCCACACTGCTCTCCATCTCACCTCCCACTCCTGGCCAGCCTATACTAACATTCCACACTGCTCTCCATCTCACCTCCCACTCCTGGCCAGCCTATAGTAACATTCCACACTGCTCTCCATCTCACCTCCCACTCCTGGCCAGCCTATACTAACATTCCACACTGCTCTCCATCTCACCTCCCACTCCTGGCCAGCCTATACTAACATTCCACACTGCTCCCTATCTCTCCTCCCACTCCTGGCCAGCCTATACTAACATTCCACACTGCTCTCCATCTCCCCTCCCACTCCTGGCCAGCCTATACTAACATTCCACACTGCTCTCCATCTCCCCTCCCACTCCTGGCCAGCCTATACTAACATTCCACACTGCTCTCCATCTCACCTCCCACTCCTGGCCAGCCTATACTAACATTCCACACTGCTCCCTATCTCACCTCCCACTCCTGGCCAGCCTATACTAACATTCCAGACTGCTCTCCATCTCACCTCCCACTCCTGGCCAGCCTATACTAACATTCCACTGTGCTCTCCATCTCACCCTCTACTCCTGGCCAGCCTATAGTAACATTCCACACTGCTCTCCATCTCACCTCCCACTCCTGGCCAGCCTATACTAACATTCCACACTGCTCTCCATCTCACCTCCCACTCCTGGCCAGCCTATATTAACATTCCACACTGCTCTCCATCTCATCTCCCACTCCTGGCCAGCCTATACTAACATTCCACACTGCTCTCCATCTCATCTCCCACTCCTGGCCAGCCTATACTAACATTCCACACTGCTCTCCATCTCACCTCCCACTCCTGGCCAGCCTATACTAACATTCCACAGTGCTCTCCATCTCACCTCCTACTCCTGGCCAGCCTATACTAACATTCCACACTGCTCTCCATCTCACCTCCCACTCCTGGCCAGCCTATACTAACATTCCACACTGCTCTCCATCTCACCTCCCACTCCTGGCCAGCCTATACTAACATTCCACACTGCTCTCCATCTCCCCTCCCACTACTGGCCAGCCTATACTAACATTCCACACTGCTCTCCATCTCATCTCCCACTCCTGGCCAGCCTATACTAACATTCCACACTGCTCTCCATCTCACCTCCCACTCCTGGCTAGCCTATACTAACATTCCACACTGCTCTCCATCTCACCTCCCACTCCTGGCCAGCCTATACTAACATTCCACACTGCTCTCCATCTCACCTCCCACTCCTGGCCAGCCTATACTAACATTCCACACTGCTCTCCATCTCACCTCCCACTCCTGGCCAGCCTATAGTAACATTCCTCACTGCTCTCCATCTCACCTCCCACTCCTGGCCAGCCAATACTAACATTCCCCACTGCTCTCCATCTCACCTCCCACTCCTGCCCAGCCAATATTAACATTCCACACTGCTCTCCATCTCACCTCCCACTCCTGGCCAGCCTATACTAACATTCCTCACTGCTCTCCATCTCACCTCCCACTCCTGGCCAGCCTATACTAACATTCCACACTGCTCTCCATCTCACCTCCCACTCCTGGCCAGCCTATACTAACATTCAACACTGCTCTCCATCTCACCTCCCACTCCTGGCCAGCCTATACTAACATTCCACACTGCTCTCCATCTCATCTCCCACTCCTGGCCAGCCTATACTAACATTCCACACTGCTCTCCATCTCACCTCCCACTCCTGGCCAGCCAATACTAACATTCCACACTGCTCTCCATCTCACCTCCCACTCCTGGCCAGCCTATACTAACATTCCACACTGCTCCCTATCTCACCTCCCACTCCTGGCCAGCCAATACTAACATTCCACACTGCTCTCCATCTCACCTCCCACTCCTGGCCAGCCTATACTAACATTCCACACTGCTCCCTATATCACCTCCCACTCCTGGCCAGCCTATACTAACATTCCACACTGCTCTCCATCTCCCCTCCCACTCCTGGCCAGCCTATACTAACATTCCACACTGCTCCCTATCTCACCTCCCACTCCTGGCCAGCCTATACTAACATTCCACACTGCTCCCTATCTCACCTCCCACTCCTGGCCAGCCTATACTAACATTCCACACTGCTCTCCATCTCACCTCCCACTCCTGGCCAGCCTATACTAACATTCCACACTGCTCTCCATCTCCCCTCCCACTCCTGGCCAGCCTATACTAACATTCCACACTGCTCTCCATCTCACCTCCCACTCCTGGCCAGCCTATACTAACATTCCACACTGCTCCCTATCTCACCTCCCACTCCTGGCCAGCCTATACTAACATTCCACACTGCTCTCCATCTCACCTCCCACTCCTGGCCAGCCAATACTAACATTCCACACTGCTCCCTATCTCACCTCCCACTCCTGGCCAGCCAATACTAACATTCCACACTGCTCCCTATCTCACCTCCCACTCCTGGCCAGCCAATACTAACATTCCACACTGCTCTCCATCTCACCTCCCACTCCTGGCCAGCCTATACTAACATTCCACACTGCTCTCCATCTCACCTCCCACTCCTGGCCAGCCTATACTAACATTCCACACTGCTCTCCATCTCACCTCCCACTCCTGGCCAGCCTATACTAACATTCCACACTGCTCTCCATCTCACCTCCCACTCCTGGCCAGCCTATACTAACATTCCACACTGCTCTCCATCTCACCTCCCACTCCTGGCCAGCCTATCCTAACATTCCACACTGCTCTCCATCTCACCTCCCACTCCTGGCCAGCCTATACTAACATTCCACACTGCTCTCCATCTCACCTCCCACTCCTGGCCAGCCTATACTAACATTCCACACTGCTCCCTATCTCACCTCCCACTCCTGGCCAGCCTATACTAACATTCCACACTGCTCCCTATCTCACCTCCCACTCCTGGCCAGCCTATACTAACATTCCACACTGCTCTCCATCTCACCTCCCACTCCTGGCCAGCCTATACTAACATTCCACACTGCTCTCCATCTCACCTCCCACTCCTGGCCAGCCTATACTAACATTCCACACTGCTCTCCATCTCATCTCCCACTCCTGACCAGCCTATACTAACATTCCACACTGCTCTCCATCTCATCTCCCACTCCTGGCCAGCCTATACTAACATTCCACACTGCTCCCTATCTCACCTCCCACTCCTGGCCAGCCTATACTAACATTCCACACTGCTCTCCATCTCACCTCCCACTCCTGGCCAGCCTATACTAACATTCCTCACTGCTTCCCATCTCACCTCCCACTCCTGGCCAGCCATATACTAACATTCCACACTGCTCTCCATCTCACCTCCCACTCCTGGCCAGCCTATACTAACATTCCACACTGCTCTCCATCTCACCTCCCACTCCTGGCCAGCCATATACTAACATTCCACACTGCTCTCCATCTCACCTACCACTCCTGGCCAGCCTATAGTAACATTCCACACTGCTCTCCATCTCACCTCCCACTCCTGGCCAGCCATATACTAACATTCCACACTGCTCTCCATCTCACCTCCCACTCCTGGCCAGCCTATACTAACATTCCACACTGCTCTCCATCTCACCTCCCACTCCTGGCCAGCCTATACTAACATTCCACACTGCTCTCCATCTCACCTCCCACTCCTGGCCAGCCATATACTAACATTCCACACTGCTCTCCATCTCACCTCCCACTCCTGGCCAGCCTATACTAACATTTCACACTGCTCTCCATCTCACCTCCCACTCCTGGCCAGCCTATACTAACATTCCTCACTGCTCTCCATCTCACCTCCCACTCCTGGCCAGCCTATACTAACATTCCACACTGCTCTCCATCTCACCTCCCACTCCTGGCCAGGCTATACTAACATTCCACACTGCTCTCCATCTCACCTCCCACTCCTGGCCAGCCTATACTAACATTCCACACTGCTCTCCATCTCACCTCCCACTCCTGGCCAGCCTATACTAACATTCCACACTGCTCTCCATCTCACCTCCCACTCCTGGCCAGCCTATACTAACATTCCACACTGCTCTCCATCTCATCTCCCACTCCTGGCCAGCCTATACTAACATTCCACACTGCTCTCCATCTCACCTCCCACTCCTGGCCAGCCTATACTAACATTCCACACTGCTCTCCATCTCACCTCCCACTCCTGGCCAGCCTATAGTAACATTCCACACTGCTCTCCATCTCACCTCCCACTCCTGGCCAGCCTATACTAACATTCCACACTGCTCTCCATCTCACCTCCCACTCCTGGCCAGCCTATACTAACATTCCACACTGCTCTCCATCTCCCCTCCCACTCCTGGCCAGCCTATACTAACATTCCACACTGCTCTCCATCTCACCTCCCACTCCTGGCCAGCCTATACTAACATTCCACACTGCTCCCTATCTCACCTCCCACTCCTGGCCAGCCTATACTCACATTCCACACTGCTCTCCATCTCACCTCCCACTCCTGGCCAGCCTATACTAACATTCCACACTGCTCCCTATCTCACCTCCCACTCCTGGCCAGCCTATACTAACATTCCACACTGCTCTCCATCTCCCCTCCCACTCCTGGCCAGCCTATACTAACATTCCACACTGCTCTCCATCTCCCCTCCCACTCCTGGCCAGCCTATACTAACATTCCACACTGCTCTCCATCCCACCTGCCACTCTATACCAGCCTATACTAACATTCCACACTGCTCTCCATCTCACCTCCCACTCCTGGCCAGCCTATACTAACATTCCACACTGCTCTCCATCTCACCTACCACTCCTGGCCAGCCTATAGTAACATTCCACACTGCTCTCCATCTCACCTCCCACTCCTGGCCAGCCTATACTAACATTCCTCACTGCTCTCCATCTCACCTACCACTCCTGGCCAGCCTATACTAACATTCCACACTGCTCTCCATCTCACCTCCCACTCCTGGGCAGCCTATACTAACATTCCACACTGCTCTCCATCTCACCTACCACTCCTGGCCAGCCATATACTAACATTCCACACTGCTCTCCATCTCACCTCCCACTCCTGGCCAGCCTATACTAACATTCCACACTGCTCTTCATCCCACCTCCCACTCCTGGCCAGCCTATACTAACATTCCACACTGCTCTCCATCTCACCTCCCACTCCTGGCCAGCCTATACTAACATTCCACACTGCTCTCCATCTCCCCTCCCACTCCTGGCCAGCCTATACTAACATTCCACACTGCTCTCCATCTCACCTACCACTCCTGGCCAGCCTATAGTAACATTCCTCACTGCTCTCCATCTCACCTCCCACTCCTGGCCAGCCAATACTAACATTCCACACTGCTCTCCATCTCACCTCCCACTCCTGGCCAGCCTATACTAACATTCCACACTGCTCCCTATCTCACCTCCCACTCCTGGCCAGCCTATACTAACATTCCACACTGCTCTCCATCTCACCTCCAACTCCTGGCCAGCCAATACTAACATTCCACACTGCTCTCCATCTCCCCTCCCACTCCTGGCCAGCCTATACTAACATTCCACACTGCTCTCCATCTCACCTACCACTCCTGGCCAGCCTATAGTAACATTCCTCACTGCTCTCCATCTCACCTCCCACTCCTGGCCAGCCAATACTAACATTCCACACTGCTCTCCATCTCACCTCCCACTCCTGGCCAGCCTATACTAACATTCCACACTGCTCCCTATCTCACCTCCCACTCCTGGCCAGCCTATACTAACATTCCACACTGCTCTCCATCTCCCCTCCCACTCCTGGCCAGCCTATACTAACATTCCACACTGCTCTCCATCTCCCCTCCCACTCCTGGCCAGCCTATACTAACATTCCACACTGCTCTTCATCCCACCTCCCACTCCTGGCCAGCCAATACTAACATTCCACACTGCTCTTCATCCCACCTCCCACTCCTGGCCAGCCTATACTAACATTCCACACTGCTCTCCATCTCCCCTCCCACTCCTGGCCAGCCTATACTAACATTCCACACTGCTCTCCATCTCCCCTCCCACTCCTGGCCAGCCAATACTAACATTCCACACTGCTCTTCATCCCACCTCCCACTCCTGGCCAGCCTATACTAACATTCCACACTGCTCTCCATCTCACCTCCCACTCCTGGCCAGCCTATACTAACATTCCACACTGCTCTCCATCTCACCTCCCGCTCCTGGCCAGCCTATACTAACATTCCACACTGCTCTCCATCTCATCTCCCACTCCTGGCCAGCCTATACTAACATTCCACACTGCTCTCCATCTCCCCTCCCACTCCTGGCCAGCCTATACTAACATTCCACACTGCTCTCCATCTCACCTCCCACTCCTGGCCAGCCTATACTAACATTCCACACTGCTCTCCATCTCATCTCCCACTCCTGGCCAGCCTATACTAACATTCCACACTGCTCTCCATCTCCCCTCCCACTCCTGGCCAGCCTATACTAACATTCCACACTGCTCCCTATATCACCTCCCACTCCTGGCCAGCCTATACTAACATTCCACACTGCTCCCTATCTCACCTCCCACTCCTGGCCAGCCTATACTAACATTCCACACTGCTCTCCATCTCACCTCCCACTCCTGGCCAGCCTATAGTAACATTCCACACTGCTCTCCATCTCACCTCCCACTCCTGGCCAGCCTATACTAACATTCCACACTGCTCCCTATCTCTCCTCCCACTCCTGGCCAGCCATATACTAACATTCCACACTGCTCTCCATCTCACCTCCCACTCCTGGCCAGCCTATAGTAACATTCCACACTGCTCTCCATCTCACCTCCCACTCCTGGCCAGCCTATACTAACATTCCACACTGCTCTCCATCTCACCTCCCACTCCTGGCCAGCCTATACTAACATTCCACACTGCTCTCCATCTCACCTCCCACTCCTGGCCAGCCTATACTAACATTCCACACTGCTCTCCATCTCACCTCCCACTCCTGGCCAGCCTATACTAACATTCCACACTGCTCTCCATCTCACCTCCCACTCCTGGCCAGCATATACTAACATTCCACACTGCTCTCCATCTCATCTCCCACTCCTGGCCAGCCTATACTAACATTCCACACTGCTCTCCATCTCATCTCCCACTCCTGGCCAGCCTATACTAACATTCCACACTGCTCTCCATCTCACCTCCCACACCTGGCCAGCCTATACTAACATTCCACACTGCTCCCTATCTCACCTCCCACTCCTGGCCAGCCTATAGTAACATTCCACACTGCTCTCCATCTCACCTCCCACTCCTGGCCAGCCTATACTAACATTCCACACTGCTCCCTATCTCTCCTCCCACTCCTGGCCAGCCATATACTAACATTCCACACTGCTCTCCATCTCACCTCCCACTCCTGGCCAGCCTATAGTAACATTCTACACTGCTCTCCATCTCACCTCCCACTCCTGGCCAGCCTATACTAACATTCCACACTGCTCTCCATCTCACCTACCACTCCTGGCCAGCCAATACTAACATTCCACACTGCTCTCCATCTCATCTCCCACTCCTGGCCAGCCTATACTAACATTCCACACTGCTCTCCATCTCACCTACCACTCCTGGCCAGCCTATACTAACATTCCACACTGATCTCCATCTCACCTACCACTCCTGGCCAGCCAATACTAACATTCCACACTGCTCTTCATCCCACCTCCCACTCCTGGCCAGCCTATACTAACATTCCACACTGCTCTCCATCTCACCTCCCACTCCTGGCCAGCCTATAGTAACATTCCACACTGCTCTCCATCTCACCTCCCACTCCTGGCCAGCCTATACTAACATTCCACACTGCTCCCTATCTCTCCTCCCACTCCTGGCCAGCCATATACTAACATTCCACACTGCTCTCCATCTCACCTCCCACTCCTGGCCAGCCTATAGTAACATTCCACACTGCTCTCCATCTCACCTCCCACTCCTGGCCAGCCTATACTAACATTCCACACTGCTCTCCATCTCACCTCCAACTCCTGGCCAGCCTATACAAACATTCCACACTGCTCTCCATCTCACCTCCCACTCCTGGCCAGCCTATACTAACATTCCACACTGCTCTCCATCTCACCTCCCACTCCTGGCCAGCCTATACTAACATTCCACACTGCTCTCCATCTCACCTCCCACTCCTGGCCAGCCTATACTAACATTCCACACTGCTCTCCATCTCATCTCCCACTCCTGGCCAGCCTATACTAACATTCCACACTGCTCTCCATCTCATCTCCCACTCCTGGCCAGCCTATACTAACATTCCACACTGCTCTCCATCTCACCTTCCACACCTGGCCAGCCTATACTAACATTCCACACTGCTCCCTATCTCACCTCCCACTCCTGGCCAGCCTATAGTAACATTCCACACTGCTCTCCATCTCACCTCCCACTCCTGGCCAGCCTATACTAACATTCCACACTGCTCCCTATCTCTCCTCCCACTCCTGGCCAGCCATATACTAACATTCCACACTGCTCTCCATCTCACCTACCACTCCTGGCCAGCCTATAGTAACATTCCACACTGCTCTCCATCTCACCTCCCACTCCTGGCCAGCCTATACTAACATTCCACACTGTTCTCCATCTCACCTACCACTCCTGGCCAGCCAATACTAACATTCCACACTGCTCTCCATCTCATCTCCCACTCCTGGCCAGCCTATACTAACATTCCACACTGCTCTCCATCTCACCTCCCACTCCTGGCCAGCCTATACTAACATTCCACACTGCTCTCCATCTCCCCTCCCACTCCTGGCCAGCCTATACTAACATTCCACACTGCTCTCCATCTCACCTCCCACTCCTGGCCAGCCTATACTAACATTCCACACTGCTCCCTATCTCACCTCCCACTCCTGGCCAGCCTATACTAACATTCCACACTGCTCTCCATCTCACCTCCCACTCCTGGCCAGCCAATACTAACATTCCACACTGCTCCTTATCTCACCTCCCACTCCTGGCCAGCCAATACTAACATTCCACACTGCTCCCTATCTCACCTCCCACTCCTGGCCAGCCAATACTAACATTCCACACTGCTCTCCATTTCCCCTCCCACTCCTGGCCAGCCTATACTAACATTCCACACTGCTCTCCATCTCACCTACCACTCCTGGCCAGCCTATAGTAACATTCCTCACTTCTCTCCATCTCACCTCCCACTCCTGGCCAGCCAATACTAACATTCCACACTGCTCTCCATCTCACCTCCCACTCCTGGCCAGCCTATACTAACATTCCACACTGCTCCCTATCTCACCTCCCACTCCTGGCCAGCCTATACTAACATTCCACACTGCTCTCCATCTCCCCTCCCACTCCTGGCCAGCCTATACTAACATTCCACACTGCTCTCCATCTCCCCTCCCACTCCTGGCCAGCCTATACTAACATTCCACACTGCTCTTCATCCCACCTCCCACTCCTGGCCAGCCAATACTAACATTCCACACTGCTCTTCATCCCACCTCCCACTCCTGGCCAGCCTATACTAACATTCCACACTGCTCTCCATCTCCCCTCCCACTCCTGGCCAGCCTATACTAACATTCCACACTGCTCTCCATCTCCCCTCCCACTCCTGGCCAGCCAATACTAACATTCCACACTGCTCTTCATCCCACCTCCCACTCCTGGCCAGCCTATACTAACATTCCACACTGCTCTCCATCTCACCTCCCACTCCTGTCCAGCCTATACTAACATTCCACACTGCTCTCCATCTCACCTCCCGCTCCTGGCCAGCCTATACTAACATTCCACACTGCTCTCCATCTCATCTCCCACTCCTGGCCAGCCTATACTAACATTCCACACTGCTCTCCATCTCCCCTCCCACTCCTGGCCAGCCTATACTAACATTCCACACTGCTCTCCATCTCACCTCCCACTCCTGGCCAGCCTATACTAACATTCCACACTGCTCTCCATCTCATCTCCCACTCCTGGCCAGCCTATACTAACATTCCACACTGCTCTCCATCTCCCCTCCCACTCCTGGCCAGCCTATACTAACATTCCACACTGCTCCCTATATCACCTCCCACTCCTGGCCAGCCTATACTAACATTCCACACTGCTCCCTATCTCACCTCCCACTCCTGGCCAGCCTATACTAACATTCCACACTGCTCTCCATCTCACCTCCCACTCCTGGCCAGCCTATAGTAACATTCCACACTGCTCTCCATCTCACCTCCCCCTCCTGGCCAGCCTATACTAACATTCCACACTGCTCCCTATCTCTCCTCCCACTCCTGGCCAGCCATATACTAACATTCCACACTGCTCTCCATCTCACCTCCCACTCCTGGCCAGCCTATAGTAACATTCCACACTGCTCTCCATCTCACCTCCCACTCCTGGCCAGCCTATACTAACATTCCACACTGCTCTCCATCTCACCTCCCACTCCTGGCCAGCCTATACTAACATTCCACACTGCTCTCCATCTCACCTCCCACTCCTGGCCAGCCTATACTAACATTCCACACTGCTCTCCATCTCACCTCCCACTCCTGGCCAGCCTATACTAACATTCCACACTGCTCTCCATCTCACCTCCCACTCCTGGCCAGCCTATACTAACATTCCACACTGCTCTCCATCTCATCTCCCACTCCTGGCCAGCCTATACTAACATTCCACACTGCTCTCCATCTCATCTCCCACTCCTGGCCAGCCTATACTAACATTCCACACTGCTCTCCATCTCACCTCCCACACCTGGCCAGCCTATACTAACATTCCACACTGCTCCCTATCTCACCTCCCACTCCTGGCCAGCCTATAGTAACATTCCACACTGCTCTCCATCTCACCTCCCACTCCTGGCCAGCCTATACTAACATTCCACACTGCTCCCTATCTCTCCTCCCACTCCTGGCCAGCCATATACTAACATTCCACACTGCTCTCCATCTCACCTCCCACTCCTGGCCAGCCTATAGTAACATTCCACACTGCTCTCCATCTCACCTCCCACTCCTGGCCAGCCTATACTAACATTCCACACTGCTCTCCATCTCACCTACCACTCCTGGCCAGCCAATACTAACATTCCACACTGCTCTCCATCTCATCTCCCACTCCTGGCCAGCCTATACTAACATTCCACACTGCTCTCCATCTCACCTACCACTCCTGGCCAGCCTATACTAACATTCCACACTGATCTCCATCTCACCTACCACTCCTGGCCAGCCAATACTAACATTCCACACTGCTCTTCATCCCACCTCCCACTCCTGGCCAGCCTATACTAACATTCCACACTGCTCTCCATCTCACCTCCCACTCCTGGCCAGCCTATAGTAACATTCCACACTGCTCTCCATCTCACCTCCCACTCCTGGCCAGCCTATACTAACATTCCACACTGCTCCCTATCTCTCCTCCCACTCCTGGCCAGCCATATACTAACATTCCACACTGCTCTCCATCTCACCTCCCACTCCTGGCCAGCCTATAGTAACATTCCACACTGCTCTCCATCTCACCTCCCACTCCTGGCCAGCCTATACTAACATTCCACACTGCTCTCCATCTCACCTCCCACTCCTGGCCAGCCTATACTAACATTCCACACTGCTCTCCATCTCACCTCCCACTCCTGGCCAGCCTATAGTAACATTCCACACTGCTCTCCATCTCACCTCCCACTCCTGGCCAGCCTATACTAACATTCCACACTGCTCTCCATCTCACCTACCACTCCTGGCCAGCCAATACTAACATTCCACATTGCTCTCCATCTCATCTCCCACTCCTGGCCAGCCTATACTAACATTCCACACTGCTCTCCATCTCACCTCCCACTCCTGGCCAGCCTATACTAACATTCCACACTGCTCTCCATCTCCCCTCCCACTCCTGGCCAGCCTATACTAACATTCCACACTGCTCTCCATCTCACCTCCCACTCCTGGCCAGCCTATACTAACATTCCACACTGCTCCCTATCTCACCTCCCACTCCTGGCCAGCCTATACTAACATTCCACACTGCTCTCCATCTCACCTCCCACTCCTGGCCAGCCAATACTAACATTCCACACTGCTCCTTATCTCACCTCCCACTCCTGGCCAGCCAATACTAACATTCCACACTGCTCCCTATCTCACCTCCCACTCCTGGCCAGCCAATACTAACATTCCACACTGCTCTCCATCTCACCTCCCACTCCTGGCCAGCCTATACTAACATTCCACACTGCTCCCTATCTCACCTCCCACTCCTGGCCAGCCTATACTAACATTCCACACTGCTCTCCATCTCACCTCCCACTCCTGGCCAGCCTATACTAACATTCCACACTGCTTTCCATCTCACCTCCCACTCCTGGCCAGCCTATACTAACATTCCACACTGCTCTCCATCTCATCTCCCACTCCTGACCAGCCTATACTAACATTCCACACTGCTCTCTCCATCTCATCTCCCACTCCTGGCCAGCCTATACTAACATTCCACACTGCTCCCTATCTCACCTCCCACTCCTGGCCAGCCTATACTAACATTCCACACTGCTCTCCATCTCACCTCCCACTCCTGGCCAGCCTATACTAACATTCCTCACTGCTTCCCATCTCACCTCCCACTCCTGGCCAGCCATATACTAACATTCCACACTGCTCTCCATCTCACCTCCCACTCCTGGCCAGCCTATACTAACATTCCACACTGCTCTCCATCTCACCTCCCACTCCTGGCCAGCCATATACTAACATTCCACACTGCTCTCCATCTCACCTACCACTCCTGGCCAGCCTATAGTAACATTCCACACTGCTCTCCATCTCACCTCCCACTCCTGGCCAGCCATATATTAACATTCCACACTGCTCTCCATCTCACCTCCCACTCCTGGCCAGCCTATACTAACATTCCACACTGCTCTCCATCTCACCTCCCACTCCTGGCCAGCCTATACTAACATTCCACACTGCTCTCCATCTCACCTCCCACTCCTGGCCAGCCATATACTAAAATTCCACACTGCTCTCCATCTCACCTCCCACTCCTGGCCAGCCTATACTAACATTCCACACTGCTCTCCATCTCACCTCCCACTCCTGGCCAGCCTATACTAACATTCCTCACTGCTCTCCATCTCACCTCCCACTCCTGGCCAGCCTATACTAACATTCCACACTGCTCTCCATCTCACCTCCCACTCCTGGCCAGCCTATACTAACATTCCACACTGCTCTCCATCTCACCTCCCACTCCTGGCCAGCCTATACTAACATTCCACACTGCTCTCCATCTCACCTCCCACTCCTGGCCAGCCTATACTAACATTCCACACTGCTCTCCATCTCACCTCCCACTCCTGGCCAGCCTATACTAACATTCCACACTGCTCTCCATCTCCCCTCCCACTCCTGGCCAGCCTATACTAACATTCCACACTACTCTCCATCTCACCTCCCACTCCTGGCCAGCCTATACTAACATTCCACACTGCTCTCCATCTCACCTCCCACTCCTGGCCAGCCTATAGTAACATTCCACACTGCTCTCCATCTCACCTCCCACTCCTGGCCAGCCTATACTAACATTCCACACTGCTCTCCATCTCACCTCCCACTCCTGGCCAGCCTATACTAACATTCCACACTGCTCTCCATCTCCCCTCCCACTCCTGGCCAGCCTATACTAACATTCCACACTGCTCTCCATCTCACCTCCCACTCCTGGCCAGCCTATACTAACATTCCACACTGCTCCCTATCTCACCTCCCACTCCTGGCCAGCCTATACTCACATTCCACACTGCTCTCTCCATCTCCCTCCCACTCCTGGCCAGCCTATACTAACATTCCACACTGCTCCCTATCTCACCTCCCACTCCTGGCCAGCCTATACTAACATTCCACACTGCTCTCCATCTCCCCTCCCACTCCTGGCCAGCCTATACTAACATTCCACACTGCTCTCCATCTCCCCTCCCACTCCTGGCCAGCCTATACTAACATTCCACACTGCTCTACATCCCACCTGCCACTCTATGCCAGCCTATACTAACATTCCACACTGCTCTCCATCTCACCTCCCACTCCTGGCCAGCCTATACTAACATTCCACACTGCTCTCCATCTCACCTACCACTCCTGGCCAGCCTATAGTAACATTCCACACTGCTCTCCATCTCACCTCCCACTCCTGGCCAGCCTATACTAACATTCCACACTGCTCTCCATCTCACCTACCACTCCTGGCCAGCCTATACTAACATTCCACACTGCTCTCCATCTCACCTCCCACTCCTGGGCAGCCTATACTAACATTCCACACTGCTCTCCATCTCACCTACCACTCCTGGCCAGCCATATACTAACATTCCACACTGCTCTCCATCTCACCTCCCACTCCTGGCCAGCCTATACTAACATTCCACACTGCTCTTCATCCCACCTCCCACTCCTGGCCAGCCTATACTAACATTCCACACTGCTCTCCATCTCACCTCCCACTCCTGGCCAGCCTATACTAACATTCCACACTGCTCTCCATCTCCCCTCCCACTCCTGGCCAGCCTATACTAACATTCCACACTGCTCTCCATCTCACCTACCACTCCTGGCCAGCCTATAGTAACATTCCTCACTGCTCTCCATCTCACGTCCCACTCCTGGCCAGCCAATACTAACATTCCACACTGCTCTCCATCTCACCTCCCACTCCTGGCCAGCCTATACTAACATTCCACACTGCTCCCTATCTCACCTCCCACTCCTGGCCAGCCTATACTAACATTCCACACTGCTCTCCATCTCACCTCCAACTCCTGGCCAGCCAATACTAACATTCCACACTGCTCTCCATCTCCCCTCCCACTCCTGGCCAGCCTATACTAACATTCCACACTGCTCTCCATCTCACCTACCACTCCTGGCCAGCCTATAGTAACATTCCTCACTGCTCTCCATCTCACCTCCCACTCCTGGCCAGCCAATACTAACATTCCACACTGCTCTCCATCTCACCTCCCACTCCTGGCCAGCCTATACTAACATTCCACACTGCTCCCTATCTCACCTCCCACTCCTGGCCAGCCTATACTAACATTCCACACTGCTCTCCATCTCCCCTCCCACTCCTGGCCAGCCTATACTAACATTCCACACTGCTCTCCATCTCCCCTCCCACTCCTGGCCAGCCTATACTAACATTCCACACTGCTCTTCATCCCACCTCCCACTCCTGGCCAGCCAATACTAACATTCCACACTGCTCTTCATCCCACCTCCCACTCCTGGCCAGCCTATACTAACATTCCACACTGCTCTCCATCTCCCCTCCCACTCCTGGCCAGCCTATACTAACATTCCACACTGCTCTCCATCTCCCCTCCCACTCCTGGCCAGCCAATACTAACATTCCACACTGCTCTTCATCCCACCTCCCACACCTTGCCAGCCTATACTAACATTCCACACTGCTCTCCATCTCACCTCCCACTCCTGGCCAGCCTATACTAACATTCCACACTGCTCTCCATCTCACCTCCCGCTCCTGGCCAGCCTATACTAACATTCCACACTGCTCTCCATCTCATCTCCCACTCCTGGCCAGCCTATACTAACATTCCACACTGCTCTCCATCTCCCCTCCCACTCCTGGCCAGCCTATACTAACATTCCACACTGCTCTCCATCTCACCTCCCACTCCTGGCCAGCCTATACTAACATTCCACACTGCTCTCCATCTCATCTCCCACTCCTGGCCAGCCTATACTAACATTCCACACTGCTCTCCATCTCCCCTCCCACTCCTGGCCAGCCTATACTAACATTCCACACTGCTCCCTATATCACCTCCCACTCCTGGCCAGCCTATACTAACATTCCACACTGCTCCCTATCTCACCTCCCACTCCTGGCCAGCCTATACTAACATTCCACACTGCTCTCCATCTCACCTCCCACTCCTGGCCAGCCTATAGTAACATTCCACACTGCTCTCCATCTCACCTCCCACTCCTGGCCAGCCTATACTAACATTCCACACTGCTCCCTATCTCTCCTCCCACTCCTGGCCAGCCATATACTAACATTCCACACTGCTCTCCATCTCACCTCCCACTCCTGGCCAGCCTATAGTAACATTCCACACTGCTCTCCATCTCACCTCCCACTCCTGGCCAGCCTATACTAACATTCCACACTGCTCTCCATCTCACCTCCCACTCCTGGCCAGCCTATACTAACATTCCACACTGCTCTCCATCTCACCTCCCACTCCTGGCCAGCCTATACTAACATTCCACACTGCTCTCCATCTCACCTCCCACTCCTGGCCAGCCTATACTAACATTCCACACTGCTCTCCATCTCACCTCCCACTCCTGGCCAGCCTATACTAACATTCCACACTGCTCTCCATCTCATCTCCCACTCCTGGCCAGCCTATACTAACATTCCACACTGCTCTCCATCTCATCTCCCACTCCTGGCCAGCCTATACTAACATTCCACACTGCTCTCCATCTCACCTCCCACACCTGGCCAGCCTATACTAACATTCCACACTGCTCCCTATCTCACCTCCCACTCCTGGCCAGCCTATAGTAACATTCCACACTGCTCTCCATCTCACCTCCCACTCCTGGCCAGCCTATACTAACATTCCACACTGCTCCCTATCTCTCCTCCCACTCCTGGCCAGCCATATACTAACATTCCACACTGCTCTCCATCTCACCTCCCACTCCTGGCCAGCCTATAGTAACATTCCACACTGCTCTCCATCTCACCTCCCACTCCTGGCCAGCCTATACTAACATTCCACACTGCTCTCCATCTCACCTACCACTCCTGGCCAGCCAATACTAACATTCCACACTGCTCTCCATCTCATCTCCCACTCCTGGCCAGCCTATACTAACATTCCACACTGCTCTCCATCTCACCTACCACTCCTGGCCAGCCTATACTAACATTCCACACTGATCTCCATCTCACCTACCACTCCTGGCCAGCCAATACTAACATTCCACACTGCTCTTCATCCCACCTCCCACTCCTGGCCAGCCTATACTAACATTCCACACTGCTCTTCATCCCACCTCCCACTCCTGGCCAGCCTATATTAACATTCCACACTGCTCTCCATCTCACCTCCCACTCCTGGCCAGCCTATACTAACATTCCACACTGCTCTCCATCTCACCTCCCACTCCTGGCCAGCCAATACTAACATTCCACACTGCTTTCCATCTCACCTACCACTCCTGGCCAGCCAATACAAACATTCCACACTGCTCTTCATCCCACCTCCCACTCCTGGCCAGCCTATACTAACATTCCACACTGCTCTTCATCTCACCTCCCACTCCTGGCCAGCCTATACTAACATTCCACACTGCTCTCCATCTCACCTCCCACTCCTGGCCAGCCTATACTAACATTCCACACTGCTCTCCATCTCACCTACCACTCCTGGCCAGCCTATAGTAACATTCCTCACTGCTCTCCATCTCACCTCCCACTCCTGGCCAGCCAATACTAACATTCCACACTGCTCTCCATCTCACCTCCCACTCCTGGCCAGCCTATACTAACATTCCACACTGCTCCCTATCTCACCTCCCACTCCTGGCCAGCCTATACTAACATTCCACACTGCTCTCCATCTCCCCTCCCACTCCTGGCCAGCCTATACTAACATTCCACACTGCTCTCCATCTCCCCTCCCACTCCTGGCCAGCCTATACTAACATTCCACACTGCTCTTCATCCCACCTCCCACTCCTGGCCAGCCAATACTAACATTCCACACTGCTCTTCATCCCACCTCCCACTCCTGGCCAGCCTATACTAACATTCCACACTGCTCTCCATCTCCCCTCCCACTCCTGGCCAGCCTATACTAACATTCCACACTGCTCTCCATCTCCCCTCCCACTCCTGGCCAGCCAATACTAACATTCCACACTGCTCTTCATCCCACCTCCCACACCTTGCCAGCCTATACTAACATTCCACACTGCTCTCCATCTCACCTCCCACTCCTGGCCAGCCTATACTAACATTCCACACTGCTCTCCATCTCACCTCCCGCTCCTGGCCAGCCTATACTAACATTCCACACTGCTCTCCATCTCATCTCCCACTCCTGGCCAGCCTATACTAACATTCCACACTGCTCTCCATCTCCCCTCCCACTCCTGGCCAGCCTATACTAACATTCCACACTGCTCTCCATCTCACCTCCCACTCCTGGCCAGCCTATACTAACATTCCACACTGCTCTCCATCTCATCTCCCACTCCTGGCCAGCCTATACTAACATTCCACACTGCTCTCCATCTCCCCTCCCACTCCTGGCCAGCCTATACTAACATTCCACACTGCTCCCTATATCACCTCCCACTCCTGGCCAGCCTATACTAACATTCCACACTGCTCCCTATCTCACCTCCCACTCCTGGCCAGCCTATACTAACATTCCACACTGCTCTCCATCTCACCTCCCACTCCTGGCCAGCCTATAGTAACATTCCACACTGCTCTCCATCTCACCTCCCACTCCTGGCCAGCCTATACTAACATTCCACACTGCTCCCTATCTCTCCTCCCACTCCTGGCCAGCCATATACTAACATTCCACACTGCTCTCCATCTCACCTCCCACTCCTGGCCAGCCTATAGTAACATTCCACACTGCTCTCCATCTCACCTCCCACTCCTGGCCAGCCTATACTAACATTCCACACTGCTCTCCATCTCACCTCCCACTCCTGGCCAGCCTATACTAACATTCCACACTGCTCTCCATCTCACCTCCCACTCCTGGCCAGCCTATACTAACATTCCACACTGCTCTCCATCTCACCTCCCACTCCTGGCCAGCCTATACTAACATTCCACA
>JBBDGT010000347.1:0-99985 GCA_037306005.1 Rhinophrynus dorsalis | reverse complement strand
TTAGTAGTGGAGGTTATAGTTAGTATGGAGATCTGGAGTGATCCTACTGCTCAGGTAGTGTGGAATAGTCAGTGATTTGTTAGTAGTGGAGGTTATAGTTAGTATGGAATCTGGAGTGATCATACTGCTCAGGTAGTGTGGAATAGTCAGTGAGTTGTTAGCAGTGGAGGTTATAGTTAGTATGTATATCTGGAGTGATCATACTGCTCAGGTAGTGTGGAATAGTCAGTGAGCTGTTAGTAGTGCAGGTTATAGTTAGTATGGAGATCTGGAGTGATCATACTGCTCAGGTAGTGTGGAATAGTCAGTGATTTGTTAGTAGTGGAGGTTATAGTTAGTATGGAGATCTGGAGTGATCATACTGCTCAGGTAGTGTGGAATAGTCAGTGAGTTGTTAGTAGTGGAGTGGAGGTTATAGTTAGTATGGAGATCTGGAGTGATCATAATGTTCAGGTAGTGTGGAATAGTCAGTGAGTTGTTAGCAGTGGAGAGGAGGTTATAGTTAGTATGGAGATCTGGAGTAATCATACTGCTCAGGTAGTGTGGAATAGTCAGTGAGTTGTTAGTAGTGGAGGTTATAGTTAGTATGGAGACCTGGAGTGATCATACTGCTCAGGTAATGTGGAATAGTCAGTGAGTTGTTAGCAGTGGAGGTTATAGTTAGTATGGAGATCTGGAGTGATCATACTGCTCAGGTAGTGTGGAATAGTCAGTGAGTTGTTAGTAGTGGAGGTTATAGTTAGTATGGAGATCTGGAGTGATCATACTGCTTAGGTAGTGTGGAATAGTCAGTGAGTTGTTAGCAGTGGAGGTTATAGTTAGTATGGAGATCTGGAGTGATCATACTGCTCAGGTAGTGTAGAATAGTCAGTGAGTTGTTACTAGTGGAGGTTACAGTTAGTATGGAGATCTGGAGTGATCATACTGCTCAGGTAGTGTGGAATAGTCAGTGAGTTGTTAGCAGTGGAGGTTATAGTTAGTATGGAGATCTGGAGTGATCATACTGCTCAGGTAGTGTGGAATAGTCAGTGAGTTGTTAGTAGTGGAGGTTATAGTTAGTATGGAGATCTGGAGTGATCATACTGTTCAGGTAGTGTGGAATAGTCAGTGAGTTGTTAGTAGTGGAGTGGAGGTTATAGTTAGTATGGAGATCTGGAGTGATCATACTGCTCAGGTAGTGTGGAATAGTCAGTGAGTTGTTAGTAGTGGAGGTTATAGTTAGTATGGAGATCTGGAGTGATCCTACTGCTCAGGTAGTGTGGAATAGTCAGTGATTTGTTAGTAGTGGAGGTTATAGTTAGTATGGAATCTGGAGTGATCATACTGCTCAGGTAGTGTGGAATAGTCAGTGAGTTGTTAGCAGTGGAGGTTATAGTTAGTATGTATATCTGGAGTGATCATACTGCTCAGGTAGTGTGGAATAGTCAGTGAGCTGTTAGTAGTGCAGGTTATAGTTAGTATGGAGATCTGGAGTGATCATACTGCTCAGGTAGTGTGGAATAGTCAGTGATTTGTTAGTAGTGGAGGTTATAGTTAGTATGGAGATCTGGAGTGATCATACTGCTCAGGTAGTGTGGAATAGTCAGTGAGTTGTTAGTAGTGGAGTGGAGGTTATAGTTAGTATGGAGATCTGGAGTGATCATAATGTTCAGGTAGTGTGGAATAGTCAGTGAGTTGTTAGCAGTGGAGAGGAGGTTATAGTTAGTATGGAGATCTGGAGTGATCGTGCTGCTCAGGAAGTGTGGAATAGTCAATGAGTTGTTAGTAGTGGAGGTTATAGTTAGTATGGAGATCTGGAGTGATCATACTGCTCAGGTAGTGTGGAATAGTCAGTAAGTTGCTAGCAGTGGAGGTTATAGTTAGTATGGAGATCTGGAGTGATCATACTGCTCAGGTAGTATGGAATAGTCAGTGAGTTGTTAGTAGTGGAGGTTATAGTTAGTATGGAGATCTGGAGTGATCATACTGCTCAGGTAGTATGGAATAGTCAGTGAGTTTTTAGCAGTGGAGCGGAGGTTATAGTTAGTATGAAGATCTGGAGTGATCATAATGCTCAGGTAGTGTGGAATAGTCAGTGAGTTGTTAGTAGTGGAGTGGAGGTTATAGTTAGTATGGAGATCTGGAGTGATCATAATGCTCAGGTAGTGTGGAATAGTCAGTGAGTTGTTAGCAGCGGAGATTATAGTTAGTATGGAGATCTGGAGTTATCATACTGCTCAGGTAGTGTGGAATAGTCAGTGAGTTGTTAGTAGTGGAGGTTATAGTTAGTATGGAGATCTGGAGAGATCATACTGCTCAGGTAGTGTGGAATAGTCAGTGAGTTGTTAGTAGTGGAGGTTATAGTTAGTATGGAGATCTGGAGTGATCATACTGCTCAGGTAGTGTGGAATAGTCAGTGAGTTGTTAGCAGTGGAGGTTATAGTTAGTATGGAGAGCAGGAGTGATCATACTGCTCAGGTAGTGTGGAATAGTCAGTGAGTTGTTAGCAGTGGAGGTTATAGTTAGTATGGAGAGCAGGAGTGATCATAATGCTCAGGTAGTGTGGAATAGTCAGTGAGTTGTTAGTAGTGGAGTGGAGGTTATAGTTAGTATGGAGATCTGGAGTGATCATAATGCTCAGGTAGTGTGGAATAGTCAGTGAGTTGTTAGCAGCGGAGATTATAGTTAGTATGGAGATCTGGAGTGATCATACTGCTTAGGTAGTGTGGAATAGTCAGTGAGTTGTTAGTAGTGGAGTGGAGGTTATAGTTAGTATGGAGATCTGGAGTGATCATACTGCTCAGGTAGTGTGGAATAGTCAGTGAGTTGTTAGTAGTGGAAGTTATAGTTAGTATGGAGATCTGGAGTGATCATACTGCTCAGGTAGTGTGGAATAGTCAGTGAGTTGTTAGCAGTGGAGGTTATAGTTAGTATGGAGATCTGGAGTGATCATACTGCTCAGGTAGTGTGGAATAGTCAGTGAGTTGTTAGCAGTGGAGGTTATAGTTAGTATGGAGATCTGGAGTGATCATACTGCTCAGGTAGTATGGAATAGTCAGTGAGTTGTTAGCAGTGGAGGTTATAGTTAGTATGGAGAGCAGGAGTGAGCATAAGTACAAGTAGTTGTTTGTGTACTAAACAAGAAAGATGAAGGTTACCTCTCGATTTGAGTGTTAACCAATTTAGTTCCTTAAGCATATCACAGAGATGAGTAGTGTAATTACATTGGAGGATAAAGCAGCATAATGAATTATATAGAGTGTCAAATTTACTAAGATGGATTTCTGGCGCTGGAGCATAAACTACATCACCATAGTCTATCACTGGCAGCAGCGTCTGTTGTACAATATTTTTCTCACCAGGGGACTTAAACGTGATTTCTGTCTAAAAAGAGTACTGATTTTGGGATAAAGTTTGGAGCTTAATTTGTCAATATGATGACCAAAAGTGAAGTTGGGGTCAAGCCACAAACCAAGATATTTGTAGGAGTCGACCTAGGCAAAGTTACTATTAGACTCTGTTACAATGGATAGGTGGGTATTGGCTAGATTACGCAGTTTGTGCTTTGTGCCAAATATCACTGTGACTGTTTTGTCTGTGTTTAAGAACAGTTTATTCTTTGCTATCCATCTTTCAACCTCTCAGAAATCATGTTGGCTTCACGTTGTGTTTGAGTTTTTAGCATAGACTATGGTGTCACCTGCATACATGTGTACTGAAGATGATTTGCAAACCTTGGGCAGATAATTAATAAAAAGAGAAAATAGAAGAGGGCAAAGAATGGAGCCGTGAGGAACTCCATTTTTTAATTTGAGGTGAAGGGAGTCATTGTCAGCAACTGACACATTGTCACAGTGCCTAACCTCGGCCTGCGCCATTCGGCCAGGAGCAGGGTTCTGGATGGAAGCTCCGGCGTCACTACCAGAATGTCCTCTCATTTAACTTGCCCACCCAGTCCTCCCTCACCTCCCATGCCTCCTGGTTCCGACTCTGGGGGTGGTGAACTGATGCAGGTTTGGGCCACCCGGCTCTCTGTGGAGGAGAGGGCCTTTCGGAGGAGGGAGGAACTATGTCTCTACAGTGGGAGACCTGGACACTTATTAAAGTCATGCCTGGTACTCCCAGGAAACGCTCGCACCTAAGATGCTGTCAGGGACAGATCTTAGGTGGCATTTCTCAGTCCCCTGAAGCAACGCAGGATAAACCCATGCTTGAGGTGGTTATACATGGGCCAATTAGTCTCTCTCAGATTCTGCACTAATAGACTCTGGTGCGGCTGGTTATTTTATGGACGCCGCCTTTGCTGATCAAAATGGTATTCCTTAACAGTCACGCGCCTCTCCCTTGGCAGTTGAGGCCATTGATGGCAGACCCTTGCTGCCATCACACATTACTTATGAGACGTCTCCGTTAACCCTGAAAGTGGGAGCCCTCCATAAAGAAACCCTGAAGTTTCAGGTTATCAACTCTCCTCATTATGCCATCGTCCTAGGGATTCCTTGGTTGTAGGCACATAACCCTAGGATTGATTGGAGTACTTGTGAAATATTGTCTTGGGGTCCACACTGTGGTGAGTCCTGTCTATCACTCCCGCTTAGACTGGCATGTGCCGAGTCTTCTGGCCTACTGGAAGCCTACTGTCAGGCCCGTGCTTACTGCGCCTCGCTCCCGGCAGCCTCCTCCTTGCTCTGTGCGGCGGGGAGGCTGAGGTCCTTCTCCTTCCTCCGTGTCACGGTGGCAGGCATACGCATGGCGCGTGACGTCAACGCGATGCGCCATTGACCTCCATGACACCGAGAGGCAGGGGGGTTGTTTTACTTCCTGGCCCAGAGAGCCAGTAAGGGGGTTGGCCGTCCGGGCACGTGATGTGCGCGGTGACGTCACACCCTCAGTTCCTTTATCCTCTCTCTGCACCCTCTGCCCGGTGCTTAGTTGTTAAGCTTCCTAGGGTGCTGTTGTGGATTCCCTACTCCTCCTTCAGGCTGCTTATCCATGGACTTCTGTTGCAGCATTCAACTGTTCAGCTTACCCTGCAATACCCTGGATTCCAGACGTCAGGCATAGTATATACTCTACCCGGAACTCTGGCTATCCATATTGACCAATGCTGTTCTCTCCAACACCTGACCTCTGGCTATCCATTCTGACCAATGGTGATCCCTCTAACACCTGACCTCTGGCTATCCATTTTGACCAACGATGATCTCTCTAACCCTGACCTCTGGCTATCCATTTTGACCAACGCTGATCTCTCTAACCCTGACCTCTGGCTATCCATATTGACCAACGCTGATCTCTCTACCCTGACCTCTGGCTATTTACAGTTACCACTGTGGTTCTCTCCTACCTCAACCTCTGATTATCCTCCAACCTCTGATTATCATACCACCATTACCAGCATCCTCCGCTCTCCTGGCAGTGTGGTCCTCCTGGACTCCCTGGCTATTAGACTTTGTGATCACACTTCATCTGCTCTACACTACCTGCCCCTGTGTTGTAGCCTACATCCTGGGAGTCTGCCATCTAATCAGCCACCTTCAGTTTGTGGTGCTCATATACGGGTGTGCACCTACCTGCTATCAGGCTCCAGTTACCTGCCGCAACTGCGGCGCCTTACACCTATTCTCAGTTCATTGATGTGTTTAATAAAGTCCGGGTTGGAGCATTACCTCCTCATAGGCCTTCTGATTATTTGATAGACTAACTACCTGGTAGCTCCCTTCCTAGGGGCCGTATATACCCGCTGTCTGTGGAGGAAAATAAGGCTATGGAGGACTATGCTGCCGATGCTCTGGAGAGGGGCATCATTCTCAAATCCACATCCCCTGCTGAGAGACTTAAGTCTATCCAAAGATTCCTGGGATTCGCTAATTACTATCGGAAATTTGTTAAAAATGTTTACAGTATTGTCAAACCTATCACCGATATGACCCGTAAAGGTGCTAAGATCACAGAATGGTCTCCCAGTTCGTTACTAGCTTTTGAGAACCTCAAGGCAGCATTCACAGCAGCTTCTATCTTTCTCAACGCTCGGCCCCAGGGGAGGCCTTACGCCCTTGTGGCTATTTCTCAAAACAACTGTCTAAGGCAGAGATGGTATTTCAGATTGGGGACAGAGAATTATTGACCATTATATTGGCATTGAAAGAATGGCGACACTGATAAATTGTATTATACAACATAGAGGCAATGCAAACCTTTATTGTTATACTTCAGTGTTGAATGGTAACTGAGTGAGATCATGCTAATGGAATGTTTCCAAAAAGGGAATAGCTTTTCCAAACAGCTTACTGTTCATATAATGCCAGATGTGTAGATGGGAGTGTTTAGCCTGACCAGATGTGTAGATAGGTGGGTCCAGCATGTAACCCTTTGTCTCAAACTGTATAAGAGAATCTCCATGTGGTTTCATAGGTGTATTCCTATTCCAAGTCATCACTGGATATACAATGCTGCAAGATGTTATAGACTGAGGACGCTGTAAACTGCCTGAAACCACAGATTAATTTGAATAATAAAATGTATCTATAAAGTTGAAGTGGTACTGGATATATTAGAAGAAAATGATTTATTACAGACACCTCTTGGAAAGTACCAGTTCCTCAATCCTGATTCTTACTGATCATAAGAATCTCACTTACTTGTCCAAGGCTAAACGATTGTCGTCCCGTTAAGCTATATGGGCACTATTCCTATCCAGGTTCAATTACGTGGTTTCGTATCTTTCGGGCTCTAAGAATGTGAAGGTGGATGCCTTATCACGCCAATTTTGCAAGTTATCTAAGGAGGAGGTTCCTCCTTAGGAGGTTCTGGTTGATTGAATACTGGCCATGATACGACATGTATTACTTCTCCCTTGGGAGAACGAATATTGGCCACTCAGACATCCGCTCTGGCGGAGAGACCTAGCGGGAAATACTTTGTCCCCGCTCAGTTGCGCATGAAACTGCTTGAGACTTACCATGCCTCCAAAATTGCTGGCCACATGGGGCGCTCCTTTTACGGCAGCATGCACCACCTGTGCTCAAAATAAATCGTCTCTGTAACGAATACCCAAGTCCTTGGGTTGGACTCAGGCCGTTGTTTCAGGTTTCTCCCTCCAGAGGTCAGCTACAAGTAGGCAGCTCCACCGGTTATTCCAGCAGCATTTCTTCCCAGGATGGGGGACAACAGAAGTCCCTTGATACCATCCTGCAACATAGAGACAGCAGCCAGTTCAGGTTCAAACTGTAACACACTTTATTGCACAAACTTCAACTCTTTTATACATGCTAAACCACATCAAGATACAATACTAGACAAAGGACAGTGACAGATGGTGTAAACATAACACAAAGGGCCAGACATGATTACATTATTTATACAAAGGGACTGAGAAAGGGTAAACACTGTGACAAAAGGCTGAGGGACTCAGATACACATCTTTACACAATGCCCAGGGGGTCTGACTGCAGTTCACAATGGCTTAATTAACACACAGCAGGGGGTCTAGCTACAGTACACAGAGTCAAATGGCTGGAGTGGCTACAATACACATCCTAGGGACAAGGGCCCAAGACTGGAGCCTTTGTTTGACTATTTTGAATGACCTGCTCCAACCTTGACCAATCACTGATCTGCCTACCATTCCCCATGTTAGGCTATGGAAGATATTTGCATACCTGGTAGTTGGTGATTGCACAAACCTTTGAATTGGACAAGTACAATTAAACACATACAATATCTGACAATACATAAAACCAAACTTAATACATTTGTACATGAATGTAACCCAGGACAGCTCTATGTATCAAGCTGCCCATTCACCACGTGTCTATTTTAGTGTATGACTCTGGTTTGAAGAATCATACAATCAGTCTCAGAATAGGGTCCCAATAGGGCAAAATGTCCCTAGTTTGTAGGATGGTTTGGGTACCCAGTCTCTAGCCCAGACAAGGGCTCAAGTAACGGGTAGGATCCGTTACAGTCTCGACTTTTGACTGTCAGTCTCCTTCAACCTGTGGCCAATGGAGAACGTCCTTGGTCCCATCTGCCATAGATTTTATGGTTGATCTGCCGGCATTCTCCGGTTTCATGGTCATACTGACGATTGTAGACAAATTTTCTAAGATAGCTGATTTTGTACCACTCAAAGGCCTACCTTCCATGCAGGAATTAGCGGTGGTGTTCGCTAAAGAGGTCTTTTGACTCTATGGCATACCCAGGGTGATTGTCTCAGACAGAGGTAGCGAGTTCGTGTCTCGGTTTTGGAGATGCTTTTTTGCTTAAATGGGGATCCAGCTAGCATATCACCCGCAATCCAACGGTGCGGCTGAACAGTCTAACCAGGCCGTAGAACAATTTCTCTGTTGCTATATCTCTGACCACCACAACAATTGTTACCTTGGGCGGACTTTGCCTGGAATTATGCCATGAACTCTTCCTCCCAGAGTTCTCCGTTCCTGATTAATTATGGGTTTCAACCCTCTGTTCTTCCTGAGGTCTTTCAGGCACAGGAGATTCCAGCTCTTGATGAGCATTTGAGAGTGCTCCCTTCTACTTGGGTTCATTTACAGCATACCCTACGTGGGTCCATGCAGCAGCAGAAATGGCAGGCTGACCATATACATTTTCCGGCACCTACCTTCCAGGTGGGTGAGAGGGTGTGGTTGTCATCCCGAAATCTTAACCTCCAGGTACCTTGTAATAAGTTGGCTCCTTGATATGTTGGTCCATCCCGTGTGTTGCTCAGAATTAACCCTGTGGTGTATGCTTTGGAGCTTCCTGCCTCCATGTGCATTAACAATGTGTTCCACATCTCCTTGCTTAAACCTCTGATTTGTAACCGCTATTCCACAAGTACGGTACGGCCAGCTCTGGTCAAGGTTGGCAATCATGAGGAATTTGTGGTACAGAGCATCTGGACTCCAGATGGGTCAGAGGGCACCTTTAGTATTTGAGTATTTGATTCACTGGAAAGGTTATGGTCCAGAGGAGCGCTCCTGGATACCTGCAAATGATGTGCACGTTCCTGTGTTGGTGCTCAGATTTCATGCTCTATTTCCTACGAAGCCCCAACTCTGTCCGCTGAGGGGGCATACTGTCACAGTGCCTTACCTCGGCCTGCGCCATTTGGCCAAGAGCAGGGTTCTGGACAGATGCTCCGGTGTCACTAGTTGCATCCCTCTTTGCCTGCGGCCTGCTCTCGTATGGTTCCTTGTTACTGGCATCATTAATCAGGCACTTGCCTGGACGCCTTTTTCTAGGCCCAGCCTGGGGGACCTAATTGGTCCCCCCTTCTCCTACTCCTTTATAAACCTCTCTGAGCCTGTGTATCATTACCCTTACATTGGTGTTCAGCTCAGTTCTAGTTCCTGTTGTTCCTGTATCCTGTGTATGACCCGGCTTGTCTGACTATCCATTCTGGTGCTGACCTGGGGGTCTGTCTGACCATTCGCTCCATTTGTCTTAGACATCCAATCTGGTGCAGACCTGTGGCTCTGGCTGATTACCCACTCCGTGTATAATCCTGGCTTGTCTGACTAGCCAACCTGGTGCTGACCTGTGGCTCTGTCCAACTATCCTCCCAGCGTTGCCTACTATTATTGGACATCCTATCTGGTGCAGACCTATGACTCTGGCTGACTTTCTGCTCCGTGTATGACCCTGGCTTGTCTGACTATCTTAACTGGTGCTGACCAGTGGCTCTGTCTGTTCGCTCCACTGTGTTGCACGTTTCCCACAGACATCCATCCTGGTGCGGACCTGGGGTCTGGCAGACTTCGGCCTTACTGACTGCAGGCATGAGTCACTGTCTCCATTGTAGCTACCTAGTGGGAGACTTTGGGTCATATCCGGTATTCCACTCACTACCACTGAGACTACCAGTTGGCTTCGGCCTAGTCTCCAGCAGTTGTGGTTGACCCACTGGCAGACTTCTATTTCTGATAGAGTATCTGGCCTTTTCCATTACCCTCTGCTTATTCTCGTTATTCTAGCTATTTGCTATTACTACCTATTATTCTAATAAAGGTGATTTTAACTGTACCGTCTGACTCCTTGTCTTATTTGAGAACCGTAACACACATACTCCATTCTGTCTGATAAATAAGATCAGAACCAGTTTAGAGAATTATTACCCAATCCTGATCCTTGCAGTTTATCAGAATATTATGGTCTACTGTGTCAAAGGCCTTGGCAAAATCTAGGAAAATGGCTCCTGTGAGTTCACCATTTTCCATGCCCGTCTGGATATCGTTATTACTTTTAGGAGGGCCGTGACTGTTGATTGATTTGGTCTAAAGCCTGATTGAAGAGGAGTGAAGAAACCGGTCTGTTGGTAATATTTATTTAGTTGCACATGGACACGTTTCTCTAGGATTTTGGATAAAGTGGGGAGTAGGGATATTGGTCTGTAGTTTGATACTACATTTTTATCCCCACTTTTGTGGATAGGCACAACTCTAGCCACCTTCTAGGCTTTGGGCATATACCCTGATGCCAAAGAGGCATTAATTAAAGATGCAGTCGGTTTGGCCATTACCATAGCACTGAGCTTTAATAGCATTGCTGGTAGTTTGTCAGGGCTAGATTGGGATTTCATTTTTGGGTTGAGGAGGTGATCATATATTTCGCTTTCATTTACTGGCATGAAATTGAATTCATTTTCATAATAGGACCAGGTAACAGGTGCCAGTGAGTGTTCTGTAGATGGCTGAACTTCTGAGTTATCTTTGTTTTGTGTAATCAGGGTGGTGGCACATCCAATAAAGTAGCTGTTAAATGCGTTGGCTATGGCTGTGGGGCACTGTATTGTTTATTTGTCTACGGTTATAGTTGATGGGTGAGAATGATTAGGAGGGTTGTAGAGGTTTTTAATAACCTTCCATAAGTTGGCTGGCTTTGAAATGTTACTGTTTAAGTTGTCAGTAATTTTGTTTGTTTTGTACATGTATTCCTTAATTGCCTGTATGCAGTATGATCATATGCGGAGCCGGGTTGTTTACATTTTGTCCATAAGGCATCTCTGAGACTGTATAATTGAATCAGGTCAGCTGAGACCCAGGGTAGATGTGCCCCCCTAACCCTGGCCTTCCTTAGTGGGGCATGTGTATTACAGACCTGTAAGAATTCAGAGTTTAAACTCAGTTGCTGACTCTGGTATTAGATTATTCTATACTACGAGCAATTTCTTACATCATTTAGGAAGGACTGAAGATGACATTATCTGAATGATCTCGTGAACATGACATGACTGGTTTTATTGTGCGGACACCGTAAGCTATGAACAGGAATTGTGAATATCCCCTATGGTGCCGTTGGTTTAGCCCAGATTAACTCCAATTTGCTGGTATAAATAGAGGCCTATGTCCATTAGAGAAATCTCGATCAAACCAACTGCACCATAAGGATCACATGGACCTTCCCTTCCACCCATTGCTTTGGAGACATCTCTAACAATCAAGGGGTAAAACTGGTAAATTACATAATTCAGACTGTTCTATTTGTCCCCTATGGGTCACTTGGTTCGCTCCAGAACTGATCCTTTTTATCTTCCTGAATACACGCATGTCCCTCCCAGACATTCACTCCTGGGCTGGTTTGGGATGATGGGAATTGTTCTGAACAGCTGGAGGGCCTCAGGTTTAACCCCTTGGATGCTAGAGAGATCTTTAATATTTTAAAAAGCTTTGGAGTCTTCTTTAGCATTCAAGGGGTTAAAAGCCCCATTTGTATCAATGAAGATGTTCATTCCCCTATAGAGTGGTTGTTTTACCCCATAATTTCTCCTCTTATCCCTGATGGATATGTCCCATCTCATTGCCAGTCCATCACCATCCAAGTCTCTGCTCTCAAGTCTCTCATTTTCCCCTATCGAGAGGTCATTTTACCCCAGAATTTCTCCTCTGTACTTGATGACTATGGCCCCTCTTGTTGTCAGTACATTGCCATTCATGTCTGTGCTATAAACAATAGGAAATACAAGTGTATAAAGGTAATGGTCTCTTTATCTAGCGCCACTCCCCTGTCATTATATTCCTGATCAGACTGGCACAGCTGGAAACAGCCACCGATGTGACAGCACGGGATTGTCCTGCGCAGGAGGAGGAGAACAGCCGCACTCACCATATGAGACGTCTACTGGATAGACTGCCTGAGGGGCATTACAACACCCTCACATATCTAATAGGACATCTGCACAGGTACATTTATATCACCTGCACAATAGTACCACTTAGAGGTGTAATAACTTTATTATGGGAAACACATACATTGTGGGGCTTTTCCAGTTGAGTAAAACAGTGTAAACCCAGTACTAGGAGATTTATAATTCAAAAGTTTTTACTGCTCAAACTGTTATCAACAGTGCAAATAGGGGAAACTCTTTATATAATGCACTCCTTGGGAGAGCTTGAGTCAATGACTACAGCTCTCCATAGTAAGTGAGAACAGCACCACCTGTTGAACACAGCAGAACATTACAGTTCGATTTATAAAAAAAAAAAAAGAGTGAGCAGTAATAAATCCTGATTACAGAAGTGATAATAACCTTGTTCTACTCAACAGAAAGAGACCTTTATCAGACTATCAAACAAGGATACTCCTACCGATGGAAGGTGCTATGTTTCAGTCTTATTACAGTTACCCTTGTTGTTTCTTTCTATTAAACTGTGACAGTATCACCGGGGGGTTATGTATTAAACTGTGATAAAGAGGTGATAACACAAAGACTTCATTAGTGATATCCCTTCTACAATTCCTATGTGTTTCTATGGACCCTATACACTGAGATCTTTCCTACTAGATATTTATTAGTGCATAGACTCCAGAGAATAACATAGGAACTGGAGAAGTCATGTCCACTTTATCACCTCTTTATCACACCTTAGTGCATCTCCCCCCTGATGTCCAGAGAGCTCACCCAAAATGATTCTCTTGTGTTCTCTACCTACAGTTTTCCATGGAATGTGACAGTAACGTAATAATAGTTTGAGCTTTACTAATATTTAACAAAAGCATCTACGAAAATTAGAAGTACTCAATATGAACCCCTCTTCAGTAACTGAATCATAACTGTATATAAGTAGTGGTTATCCAGCAATACTACATCAGTTCACATCTGTATAAAACACTGTATAGCTTTTAGCTGCAATGGATTTTAGGTCAGGGGCGGATTAATGTCTATGGACACCTGTAGGAACCATTAGCACCAACCAAACACCAGTAATAACGTGGCCCCACCCACAGCGCCATCCACTGTCATGTGGTACACATAACATAATATTAGAGGCTGATTTAATAAGTACAAGTGGAGAAAGTCAGGTACAGACTGCTGCACCGTGTAGATGAATAAACATTGACTTAAATGGGGAGTTTAATCCATTGAACCCTAGAGAGGTATCAAGTGCATTGTGTCCCAATGCTCATATCTAGATCTCTGTGATGGATGATAATAGAGAATTGCACTAGAGATGTTGTCCAGTGACTGTCACCGTTACCCAGAGAAGTTCAGGCGTCAGTACGGTTTAGTTAATGCAGTTTATTAACAAATGACCTACAGCGGGTATATACAATATATACAACAGGAATAAGCACAGGGTAATAGCCAGGAAGCCTGCTATCACAAATAATAGGTTGCAAAGCTAAACCACTGTGCTGGAGACTAGGCCTTAGCCACTGGAAGTCTCGGCCGGAACCAGGAACAGGAACTGGAACAGGAACCCAGGATCTTGATCTGAAGAGGAATAGGGTCTGACTTAGTCTGCAGTCAGATATGCGAGTCTACCAGAGCCCCAGGCCCGCACTATATTGGGTGTCTGATCACCAAGCGAAAAGACGAAAGAATAGTCAGACAGAGCCACCAGTCAGCACCAGAGGGGGTAGTCAGACAAGCCGGGTTATACACAGATCAGGTAGTCATCCAGAGCCACAAGTCTGCACCACATTGAATGTCCACTATTAAGGGTTAGGCAAAAGAATAGTGAGACAAAGCCACAGGTCAGCTCCAGAATGGATGGAAGACTAGCCAGGTCATACACGGAGCCCAATGCAACAGATCTGCTTTGAACAACAACGCAAGGGCATCTGAGTCAGGCCTCAGTCTGCCCTTTAAACCCCTCCACAGGAAGTAGGAGAAGCAGCTCAGAGAGAGGAAGTAGGTAGGCGGAGACTACAGTAAGCAAACAGATAAAACAGAGGCCTGCAGCATGCTAGAAGCCTCGCACCTGAAAGTGATGCTGAAGTCAAGGTAAGCTGTAACAGTGACCCACGATTACCCTAATACAGGGGTCTTCAGACAGTGGACCTGCAGCTCTTGGGGGCTACAACTCCGAGCTGAAGATCTAAAGTCTGACTCCCCCGTCTAATATATTTTCATGTAGGCAGCTGAGCATTACATTTATATTGTGACTTATTGTAGGTGTCATAAGAGAGAAGAAATAGTGTTTAAAGTAATTATGACACTTTTGGCTCCCATGTAGAGTGGCATCAGTGGGCGAGAACAAGATGAGTGCCAGTAGTCTTGTCATTATATCTGGGCACACACTGCTCAGGAAGGAGAAGGAAGATGGGCCCAGCCTGGAAGAACTTCCATTTCAGGCTCATACTGTGCAGATGATGATCGACTCTTATCAGAAGATCTTTTGAGGTTGAGACCACCAAGAATGAGCAGCAGTATATTACTGTAAATAGTTATTACTGTAAATAGTATCGTAAATAAGTATTATAGTAAATAGTTATTATATTATCCAATATTAATATTAGTGTTTTATTGTAAATAGTTTATTAGCTACCCAGAATAAATATTAGTTGATTATTAAGGATGGCTCTTTCTTGACTTCTTTTGAGCCACATTTGTACTATTCCTCCCATGGGGGAGATTTTGGTATCCACCTCTTCTCTGTACGGATATGTATTTAGCTCTTCATTTACAAACCTTATCTCTGAACTCAGATCCCCATCCCTATGTATAGATACTGATGTCCCATTCTGAGTGGCTGCAGTGTCAAAGAGACAACAGCCTCCTGTCCATCAGTGGGACTGAAACACTAAGAAGAACTGGGACAATTCTAGGCCAGCATAGGAGACAAGTAAACATGACCCACTGCTGACTGCTAGAGAGGTCTCCTAAGGGGTACAAGCTCAATTAAAATCAATAGGTATTTTCATTTCCCCTGATGGTACAGTTTGCTCCAGAATTACACATATTTGTTTGATAAATATGGTCCTTAAATCCTTGTGTCTCTGGGATTCTCCCTGTTAGAGTTGGATACAGTATTACCTTCCCTATTCCAGGGTACATAGTGACACGATATTGTGTATACTTTATATTTGTTTTATTGTTTTTTTTTTGTTTTGTTTATAAGTTTTATTGAAGTTATAAAAGAAGGGTACAGAGTGGTGGGGTAGGAAGGGGAAAATTAATGCATACATAAGGAAAACATTATTAATGGTGATGTATCGCGCTAATCACAAACAAGTCTGTGTAAGGTTGTCAAAATGGGACACATTAGACCTCAATTGCCATATTCAATATTCAGCATCTGAAAGATGTCTGGTTTGCAGGGGGATTGGCATATTAGAAGGGATTCAAAAGCAGTCAGAGAGCAGGGCTTATAAGGGCGATGTGAAAAGGCAGAAACAAAATGTCTTACTGGCCCATATCTCCAGATTTCTGCTGGAAGGAGGCCATTAGAAGTGCAAAGGTCATGGAATGAGGGCAAAGACCCAAGTGGGAGGAGATGGTCCAGATCCTGCAATCCTCTTGACATCCATTCCCTGAAAGTCTTGTAGACCTGGCGGAAAGTCAGGGTTACCCAGAATCAAGCAGAGAGGAGAGGGAGCTGTAGCTAGAGGGTGAGAGGAGATGCGTCATCACCAAGTGTGCAAAAGAAGGGACAAGAGAATATTCTGTTAAAGAGGAATGGGCAGGTGACGATAATCAGCCCAAAGGAGTTGAACTGGATCTATGGGACCCAAAAGTAAATGTAGCAGGGAGAGCCAATCTAGGGTAGAGGTCCTAGCACATAACTCTTACAGCAGAGACAACACCACTGCATTGGCAGTTGAAGAGATCCGGTAAGCCCAAACCATGTCATGCGGAGAAGGAGTAAGTAAAATGCCTAAGAAAGTGATGAAAGTCGTTTGCCATGGGAAGGGATAAGTGGCTTGGAGTTGAGTAGCAAAGGGTGTCTGGACCATGAGATTCAAGATCTTGGACTTGGAGTAATTTATTTTGAGAAAGGATAAAGTGCCATAAATGGAGAGAACAGAGGGAAGGGCAAGCAGTGATGTTTCCGGCCTGGAGAGAAAAAGCAGGACATCTTCAGCATAGCTGGCCAATTTAAGCTCTCTACACGCAGGCCTGTAATAGACAGGGGACATCCCTGTCTCGTGCAGTTGGTGATGTCAAAGATACTGGATAGGACTCTGTATGCACAAATATGGGCTGTGGGGGTCTGGCAAAGAGAGGAGATAGTGGTCAACAAATTTGGGCCTAAACCAATGTGGCAGAGTACAGTGGTCACAAAGTCCCAGTTCACCCTTTTCCGCATCTAATGAAAAGCGCAACAATGGAGCGGAAGAGGAACGTGCTATCTGAGTGAGTGATAGTATTATCATGCGTTTTCCTACCTGAGTCAGTGAAGGGGGTGTCCAGTGCAGAAATCACCTCCTGGGGAAGGCAGGGCAGGTGCACCCTCTCCAGGAAATGCTCTATCTCACAGATCTGTGACAAGGTCTGGACCTCCCTTCAGAGCTACGGTTAAACAATTTAGAGTAGTATGATCTAAAGGCTTCCTGGATTGCTTTGCACGTGTAAACCTCTGACCCAGAGTCACACTTAATCTGATGAACATGAGACATTTTACTGGATCGACGCACCAAGGAGGCTAATGTCTTTCCACATTTGTTGCCTTGCATAAAACGGTTGTACTTGGTCAACATGTAAGATTTCAGCGTTTGACTCCTCAAAAGATCAACCAAGTCAACACCAAGAATGTGAGTATATCCAGGTCTAGGAAAAGTTTGTGGCTGGTTTCAAGGGAGCGGATAGAATACAGGAGCTGCAATATTCGGGAGTGTCTACGCTTCTGTTTACATGCCCCCTGAGGGAGAAAAATTACCCTAATATATAACTTATGTGCCTCCCATATACAAGGTTGGGGCACTTCCTCCAATGAACTGAGTGAGAAGAAAGACTCTAGTCCTTCTGAAACGTTCCCCTTTTAGCAGGGTCAGTGAGCAGGGTGTTGTTAAGTCTCCATGAATAAACCAGTTTGGGAAAGGTAGGAAAGGAAATGGAGATAGAAATCGGGGCTTAGTCTGATAGTGTAGTAGGGAGAATATCAGTGGGTATGAAGCCTGGCACTTAGAAAACAGGTGCAGATTCTGGCACTGAGGTGGGTGCAGAGCCTGGCACTGAGGAGGTGGGTACAGAGGCTGGCACTTTGAGGTGGGTGCAGGGTCTGGCACTTAGGAGGTGGGTGCAGAGCCTAGCTGGAGGAATGGAAGTGTTAGTGGGGTGTGGAACCAGGCTGGGGGGGTGGGACTGTTAGTGGGCTGTGGAACCATGCTGGAGGAATTGCATTGTTAGTGGGCAGTGGAACCAGGCTGGGGGAATGGGACTGTTAGAGGGCTGTGGAACCAGGATGGGGGGAATTGCATTGTTAGTGGGCTGTGGAACCAGGCTGGAGGAATGGAAGTGTTAGTGGGCTGCAGAACCAGGCTGGGGGGGTGGGACTGTTAGTGGGCAGTGGAACCAGGCTGGGGGAATGGGACTGTTAGTGGGCTGTGGAACCAGGCTGGGGGGGGGGACTGTTAGTGGGCTCTGGAACCATGCTGGAGGAATGGCACTGTTAGAGGGCTGTGGAACCAGGATGGGGGGAATGGCATTGTTAGTGGGCTGTGGAACCAGGCTGGGGGGGGGGACTGTTAGTGGGCTCTGGAACCATGCTGGAGGAATGGCACTGTTAGAGGGCTGTGGAACCAGGATGGGGGGAATGGCATTGTTAGTGGGCTGTGGAACCAGGCTGGGGGAATGGGACTGTTAGTGGGCAGTGGTACCAGGCTGGGGGAATGGGACTGTTAGTGGGCTGTGGAACCAGGCTGGAGGAATGGCACTGTTAGAGGGCTGTGGAACCAGGATGGGGGGAATGGCATTGTTAGTGGGCTGTGGAACCAGGCTGGGGGAATGGGACTTTTAGTGGGCTGTGGAACCAGGATGGGGGAATGGGACTGTTAGTGGGCTGTGGAATCAGGCTGGGGGAATGGGACTGTTAGTGGGCTGTGGAACCAGGCTGAGGGAATGGGACTGTTAGTGGGCAGTGGAACCAGGCTGGGGGAATGGGACTGTTAGGTGGCTGTGGAAACAGGGTGGGGAATGGTACTGTTAATGAGCTGTGGAACAAGGCTCGGGGGCGGGACTGTTAATGGGCTGGGGAAATGGGACTGTTAGTGGGCAGTGGAACCAGGGTGGGAGAATGGGACAGTTAGTGGACTGTGTAACCAGGCTGGGAGAATGGGACTGTAAGAGGGCTGTGGAACAAGGCTGGGGAAATGGGACTGTTAGTGGGCTGTGGAACCAGGCTTTTGGGAATGGGACTGTTAGTGGGCTGTGGAACCAGGCTTGGGAAATGGGAGTGTTCATGGGCTGTGGAACCATGCTGGAGGAATGGAACTGATAGTGGGCTGTGGAACCAGATTAAGGGGAATGGGATTGTTAGTGGGCTGTGGAATTAGGCTGGAGCAATGGAACTGTTAGTGGGCTGTGGAACCAGGCTGAAGGAATGGACTGTTAGTGGTCTGTGGAACCAGGCTGGAGGAATGGAAATGTTAGTGGGCTGTTGAATTAGGCTGGGACAAGCCAAAAGATGTGAGAGGCTCTGAGCACGAACAAAAGCATAATGGCCTGTTCTCTGTCTAGTCACCGCACAAGAGCATCACATTTTAGATCTCTAGTGCCATTACAGAGGAGTAATTTCCACATACACATTAGATTATAGGAAATGTCTCCTCTGTAATGGCACTAGAGAGCTAAAATGTGATGCTCTTGTGTGGTGACTAGCAGCAGAACAGGACATTGTGCTTTTGTTCGTGCTCAGAGCCTCTCACATCTTTTGGCTTGTTCCTGCAAAACACTTAGGGTCTCTCCCTAAGTGTAAAGGGTAATCCAGACATGGACCCCTTGCTCTCAGTGCCTAGGGAAGTCAGCTGACCTCACTGACGAGGCCCAAATAAGGCTGAAACATGTGTCTGGGATTAGCTGGTCTTTCCATGCAGAGGGGACTTGCTCATCATTTTGGTACTGGGCCGCTCCTAATGGGTGGGATTAGTCTAATATGTATGTGGAACCAGGCTGGGGGAATGGGACTGTTAGTGGGCTGTGGAACCAGGCTGGAGGAATGGGACAGTTAGTGGGCTGTGGAACCAGGTCTTGGGAATGGGGACTGTTAGTGGGCTGTGGAACCAGGCTGGGGAAATGGGAGTTATCGTAGGCTGTGGAACCAGGTTGGGGGGATGGGATTGTTAATGGCCTGTGGAACCAGGCTGAGGGAATGGAACTGTTAGTGGGTTGTGGAACCAGTCTGGGGGAATGGGAGTGTTAGTGGGCAGTGGAACAAGGCTGGGGGAATGGGACTGCTAGTGGACTGTGGAACCAGGCTGGGGGAATGGGACTGTTAGTGGACTGTGGAAATAGGATGGAGGAATGGGACTGTTAGTGGGCTGTGGAACTAGGATGGAGGAATGGGACTGTTAGTGGGCTGTTGAACCAGGCTGGGGAATGGGACTGTTAGTGGGGTGTGGAACCAGGCTGGGAGAATGGGAGTGTTAGTGGGTTGTGGAACCAGGCTGGAGGAATGGGACGGTTAGGGGGCTGTGGAACCAGGCTGGGGGAATAGGACTGTTAGTGGGCTGTGGAACTAGGCTGGAGGAATGGGACTGTTAGTGGGCTGTGGAACCAGGCTGGGGGGAATGGGACTGTTAGTGGGCTGTGGAACCAGGCTGGGGGAAATGGCACTTTTAGTGGACTGTGGAACCAGGCTGGGGGAAATGGCACTTTTAGTGGACTGTGGAACCAGGCTTGTGGAATGGGACTGTTAGTGGGCTGTGGAATCAGGTTAAGGGGATTGAGATTGTTAGTGGGGTGTGGAATTAGGCGGGGGGAATGGGACTGTTAGTGGTCTGTGGAACCAGGCTGGAGGAATGGAAGTGTTAGTGGGCTGTGGACCAGGCTTGGGGAATGGGACTGTTAGTGGGATTGGGAACCAGGCTGGGGGTATGGGATTGCTAGTGGGCTGTGGAACCAGGCTGGAGGAATAGAAGTTGTTAGTGGGCTGTGGAACCAGGCTGTGGGAATGGGAGTGTTAGTGGGCGGTGGAACCAGGTTACCTGTGAGCCTATACAGCAGTTCCTTCTCCCACACTGTTTGGTCCCCTGCATTCCCTTGGTTACCAAAGTCAGCATGGGCACACAAGGAAGCTAATGAGGGGTCTGAACTGTTGGAAGGTCTGGTGGGTTACTTTAAGGTCAATAACCGTGCCATTGCCTCTGCTGGATCCAGCCTTAGATGGGTTTCTGTTATTGGCAGTTGAGTCTCGCACTCGGTATAGTTCCTCTTGTACTTGCTGCATGACCTCCACCATGGCACCCTCAGAGACGGGTGTGGGCAAGTAAGCCAGTCTCTGCTGCATCCAGTGCTGAAAGGGGGTTTCAGTTCCCAACGTTGGAGCTGGGGCCCTGGCTATGCCAGTCTCCTCATCCATTTGGACTAGCTGGGCAACAAGCTCAGGCTTGCGATTCTGACCTGGTTCAGACCCTCGGGCTGTGATGAGCTCTCTCAAACACGGGACAGTCAGCTGCTCATAAACGGCTTCCATCTAGGGCTCTGGCTGTGCTCTCCTCTGAACCTCCCGATGGAGGTGAATCCCGGTGGTGGTTTGGACTTTGTAGTGCAGAGATCCCACCGCTGCCACCAATGTGACGGCCCCCCACAGCAGGTGCCTGCCCCTGTAGCGTTTGGCGGGTGTCTACCAGGTCATTTACTCAGGACCGGCCTCAGAGGCCCACCAGACAGACCTGGGCAATTTGCCACTGGATCTAGCTGCACCACCCAGAGGAGGAGCGGTCAACCGGATTGGAAGACCTCCAGGTGCAGCCAGCCCAATGGAGAACAGTGACCTGGGCAGGGACTCGCACTTCTACCCACTGGAACAGGTCATTGCAGATATCATCCCCTCTGTTGCGAAGTCTCTGCTGGGCAGGCACTAAGCCCTCTGCAACAACAATGCCTCCTCCAGGTAGGAACTCATTCTTGTGCCCTGGTAAAACAAAACTGCCTTTAAAAAGGCACTTTTGGCTACACGGGCCTGGCGTCACCAATCCCCAACCCCAATAACAGAGCCTAAACATCTGCTTTAGAAGTAGAAAAACGCACTTAAGTTTATTGAAATTGAATACCAGGTCTCTCACGGCATACATTTAACTTGGGGCGACATGAATATAACAAAATATCACAATACACAGAAGACTAAACATACAACAAACATAACAGAGTATCACAATTTTGAGGTGTAGGATGGGGAAGTATAATTAAAACACTGACAACAAGCTGGAGGTACCAGAATGCAACAGTGACATATTTGCATACTCGCATGGGACACAGCATGTCACCAACTAATAGATGGAAGTGCATCGAACAATGCTGCTATGCTTGTCACCAATAGATGGCAGTGCATAGCACAATGCTGCTATGCTTGTCACCAACCAATAGATGGCAGTGCATAGCACAATGCTGCAATGCAAGATTCAACCAATAGATGGAGAGGTTGGGTTCAAAGGACTTGAGCTAGGGAAAGTCCATAGCAGATGTATTGCTGTAATATCCATGTAATCCCACAGTCCTCATATATTACAGGGACATGAAAATTTAACCTCCTGTTTCTTCACAACGGGCACCAAGGCAAGCACCCTCTGGCCTACATGGAACTCCCTATACCTCGCCTTCTGGTCGTACCAGTCTTTCTGCTTAGTCTGGGCCGCCCGGAGGTTATTCCCTGCTAACTCCATAAGGGTCTCTAACTTCTCTCGAAGCTCTATCACATAGGGAATTACTGGGGTCTCTTCAAAAGTACACCGTCCTTCCCAATATTCCATGAGTAACTCCAAAGATTCCCACACCTTATGCCCGTATAGTATAGTATAGTAGCGAGAAGCCTGTGGACTCCCGTGGCACTTCCCTATACGCAAAGAGCAGGCGTGGCAGGAAACGCTCCCAATCTGAATTGGTGTCTACAAATGCTTTTATCATGTCCTTGAGTGTCCCATTAAAGCATTTGCAGTGACCGCTAGTCTGGGGCTGACAGGGGCCCTCTGGATGGGTCTATCACAGTGCCCGTGCTATGCTGGCGACATTCTGTCAGTCTCTGTTTACTGCTGACGCTTATTGGCTGTAGTGACTTTGTCCCGCCCAGTACTTGTCCTTAAATACTGGGCCTTGTCACTTGTTCGGTGCCCTTTCATGGTGTTTCCATTACCAGCGCTTGTTCCAGTTCTCGTGTGATTCCTGTGTAGCGACCCAGACTGCCTGACTACTCTGCTGTATCCGTTCCTGCCTGTCTACCGACCCAGACTGCCTGACTACTCTGCTGTATCAGTTCCTACTCTGTGTACCGACCCGGCCCGGCTGATGTTCTTGATCTGTGTACAGACTCAGATTGGCTGACGTTCCTGCTCTGTGTACCAACCCAGCCCGGCTGATGTTCCTGCTCTGTGTACCGACTCGGATTGGTTGATGTTCCTGCACTGTGTACCGACCCGGCCTGGCTGACGTTCCTGCTCTGTGTACCAACTCGGATTGGCTGACGTTCCTGCCTGTGTACCGGCCCTGTAGGGCTACATCTCCTGTGTACCTCTACTGCCTGCAGTCCCATTCCGGCCCTCGGTTTGGGGTTCTCCTCCGGGCTTCTGTCTCCGGACAGTACCATTGTGCCTTAGTGCCACTCCTGCAGTCTAGTCTTGGTTCAGTTTGTGCCGCAAGAGCGACATTCTGGTGTCTATCTCCCATCTGTGCACCACGGTACACTTGACCCTCCTTCCTGCCTATAAGCTGAGGTTGGTGTTACATTGGGCGCCTCAGGCTGTGCTTACGATCAGGCAGTCGACATTGGTCTTAGCGTTCGTTAACCACTTCAAGGGAAGGTGCCATTATTTCACCGGCCATTCTACTGTGCAGTCTCTGTTGGGTGCCCTCTGGGGCATACTGTCTCAGTCCTCCATTGCTGCTAAGGCAGTCCTTAAGCTGATCTGGGCCTCCGTTATCTACTGGGCGTTTCTCGCTATTTAAGCACTCTCTGCAGAGTGGGAGTCTTAAGGGCCTTGCACTATTAGGGCCTGTCAGCATTCCTGGCCTAATAAGTAACCCATTCATTGCTGCCTCGGTTGAGTTTCACACGAACTTTGCCTGACCTGTGTCAGTATATTGTAAATTCTGTATTGTACATATACTGGACCCGTGTGGGTATAGATCTTGCTGTAACCTGTCCTGTGTCAGTACTATATTGTGTATGTATATACTACTGGACCCGTGAAGGTTATCATTTCTGAGTCTGTTCAATAAAACTGTGTTTTATCTCACCTACTGTGTCTGAGTGTCAATAAAAACCGTAACAAGGTCGGACACTACACAGCTCCCAAATCTATTGTAGCAGTTCTGACACAAACTGGGGGTCCATGTCTGACAGGATCTCGCTTGGGAATCCTACTTGGGTAAAGATGCATGCCAGGGCATCAGCAACCTTCTCTGCGGATATGGAGGATAGTGCCACCACCTCGCGATACCGGGTAGCGTATTCTACCACAGTTAGGATATACCTTTTTCTGGAGCAGCTAGGCTTGGCAAGTGGGCCAATGATATCCACAGCTACAGGCTGGAAGGGTTCCCTAATGACTGGTAGGGGCTGGAGGGGCATTCAGGGATGATCACCACACTTTCCAACCCGCTGGCAGACGTCATAGGAGTGGCAAAAGTCAACCACCTCCTGTGATGCCCCAGGCCAAAAGAAGGCCTGCAGCAGGCGGTGCGCCTCTTCCCGAGATGCCCTGCCAGGGGGATTTTATGAGCCAATCTAAGTAGTGCCTCACGGTAAGGTTTGGGGACTAGCAGCTGCTTCCTACTGTCCCATGGGCGTTAATGGTCCTGGATACCTGTGAGTCTATATAACAGTCCCTTCTCCCACACTGTCTGGTCCTTTGCACTCCCTTGATGACCAGAGTCTGCATGGGCTCACAAGGAAGCTAATGGTGGGGTCTGTCCTAATCGACTGTCTGAAGTCAGTGGGCTGAGCCCATGTCAGGGAAGGGAAGTCATCAGTCTGTGATGGCACTGGGCCCCTACTCATAGCTTTGGATGCATCAGGTTCGCCCCCATAGACGTAGGGGCCACTGGAACTGTGAAGCAAGGCCACTCACCGATTGTCGGAGGGTGTGGCTGTGGGTCACTGGAGCTACTTCCTAGGGTAGATAATGACTAGACAGTGTCCCAAGGTCATTACATAATAACACATCAGCCGGGATCTGGTCCATGATCCCGACCTCAAAAAACCCACGGTCGGTGCCCCAATCCACATGCACTTTGGCAAAACATGCTGCTGCCCTCCAGCGAACCAGACGGATACTCCTTTGAGTAAGAGGGCACTGTGGGACATACAGTGGGGTTTGATGAGGGTGAGGGTAGCCCCAGAATCTCGGAGACCTTGTGCTGGACATTCATTAATTTGTACATCCTGACAGTGCCTCTACCTGTTATCCCGGTGGGACTGCTTTACAGAAGCCACCCCATAGGCCTCCTCAGTATGCTCTGCCAAAGGGTAGGCTGGGTATTTGTGGTAATAGACAGAATCCTTTACAAACCCAGCCTGGGTAGTGGGGATGGGGATTCTCTCTGTCATGGGGCGGTCAAGGCAGTCGACCTGCTTGGGTGGAGGTCTGCGATTCCTGGGGCACTCAGCTGCATAGTGCCCCACCTGTTGACACAAATAGCAACGCCGGTCAACCTTTTTCTTGGGCTGTTGGCCATGAACTGGGTCTCCTCATAGGAACTTGAGTCCATAAGATGGTGGAGGGGGAGTGGGAGGCACAGGGTTGGGGCTGGTCTGGAGGCTTTCAATATACTGGTCAGCCAGCCGGGTGCCCTCTGCTAGAGTACGGGGTTTGCAGTCACTTACCCACTCCAGAGTTGGTGGCAGTCCTCAAAAGTGGTGGCCTTCTCCCCCCAGAACCAGCTGAGATTGGCTCGGTCCATCCGGCTGCCCCACTACTGATAGGTTTCTTTGGTGGACAGTCATGTGCTTTTGAATTTCTGCCGGTAGGCGTCTGGAGTAATAGCATACTGATCCAGGAAGGTCTGCTTGACCTGCTCATAGTCTCTACTAGCTGCAAGAGACATGGTCCGGTAGGCTTCAGAGGCCCTGCCAGTGAGCTTACCAACCAATATGCGGACCCACTCAGAGCGATCAACCCCAAGCAAGTCACACTGCTGCTCAAAATCCTGGAGAAAACCATTAATGTCCCCCTGGTCCTCATCGAACCGTTGGAAGGTCTGGTGGGTTACTTTAAGTTCAATAACTGTGCCATTGCTTCTGCTGGACCCAGCCTCGGACAGGCTTCTGTTGTTGGCAGTTGAGTCTCGCACCCAGTCTAGTTCCTCTTGTACTTGCCGCATGACCTCCACCATGGCACCTCAGAGACGGGTGTGGGCAAATAAGCCAGTCTCTCCCGCATACTGTGCTGAAATGGGGTTTCTGTTCCATGCGGTGGAGCTGGGGTCCCAACTATGCCAGTCTTCCCAACCATTTGGATAAGCTGGGCAATAAGCTCAGGCTTGCGATTCTGACCTTGTTTGGACCCTCGGGCTGTGATGAGCTCCCTCAAACACGGAACAGTCAGCTGCTCATAAATGGCTTCCATCTAGGGCTCTGGCTGTGCTCTCCTCTGAACCTCCCGATGGAGGTGAATCCCGGTGGTGGTTTGGACTCTATAGGGCAGAGGTCCCAATGCTGCCACCAATGTGACGGCCCCGCAGCAGGCGCCCTCCCCTGTAGCGTTAGGGGGGTGCCTACCAAGTCATTTACACCAGACCGGCCTTAGAGGACCAACGGACAGACCTTGGCCGTTTGCCACTGGATCTAGCTGCACCACCCAGAGGAGGAGCGGTGAACCAGATTGGAAGACCTCCAGGTGCAGCCAGCTCAATGGAGAGCAGTGACCTGGGTAGGGACTTGCACTTCTACCCACCGGAACAGGTCACTGCAGAGCAGGTATTGTCCCCTCTGCTGCAAAGTCTCTGCTGGCCAGGAACTAACCCCTCTGCCTTATTCTGGGGAACAGGTTCTGTCCCCTCTGCGATGACTCCTCAAACGCAGGTGATGGCTACGTACGAACAGGTATCACTCACACACACAGGTGATGGCTACGTACGGACAGGTATCACTCACACACACACACAGGTGATGGCTACGTACGGACAGGTATCACTCACACACACAGGTGATGGCTACGTACGGACAGGTATCACTCACACACACACACAGGTGATGGCTACGTACGGACAGGTATCACTCACACACACAGGTGATGGCTACGTACGGACAGGTATTACTCACACACACACACAGGTGATGGCTACGTATGGACAGGTATCACTCACACACAGGTGATGGCTACGTACGGACAGGTATCACTCACACACACACAGGTGATGGCTACGTACGGACAGGTATCACTCACACACACACAGGTGATGGCTACGTACGGACAGGTATCACTCACACACAGGTGATGGCTACGTACGGACAGGTATCACTCACACACACACAGGTGATGGCTACGTACGGACAGGTATCACTCACACATACACACACAGGTGATGGCTACGTACGGACAGGTATCACTCACACACACACACAGGTGATGGCTACGTACGGACAGGTATCACTCACACATACACACACAGGTGATGGCTACGTACGGACAGGTATCACTCACACACAGGTGATGGCTACGTACGGACAGGTATCACACACAGGTGATGGCTACGTACGGACAGGTATCACTCACACACACACAGGTGATGGCTACGTACGGACAGGTATCACTCACACATACACACACAGGTGATGGCTACGTACGGACAGGTATCACTCACACACAGGTGATGGCTACGTACGGACAGGTATCACTCACACACACACAGGTGATGGCTACTTACGGACAGGTATCACTCACACACACACAGGTGATGGCTACGTACGGACAGGTATCACTCACACATACACACACAGGTGATGGCTACGTACGGACAGGTATCACTCACACACAGAGGTGATGGCTACGTACGGACAGGTATCACTCACAAACACACAGGTGATGGCTATGTATGGACAGGTATTGTGAAGAAACAGGAGGTTAAATTTTCATATCCCTGTGATATATGAGGACTGTGGGATTACATGGACATTACAGCAATACATCTGCTATGGACTTTTCCTATCTCAAGTGCTTTGAACACAACCTCGCCATCTATTGTTTGAACCTTGCATTGCAGCATTGTGCTGTGCACTGCTATCTATTGGAGCATTGTGCTATACACTGCCATCTATTGGTTGGTGACAAGCATAGCAGCATTGTTCAGTGCACTGACATCTATTGGTTGGTGACATACATTGCAGCATTGCTGTATCCCATGCGAGTATGCAAATATGTCACTGTTGCATTCTGGTACCTCCAGCTTGTTGTCAGTGTTTTAATTATACTTCCCCATCCTACACCCCAAAATTGTTGTATGTTTTGTCTTCTGTGTATTGTGATATTTTGTTATATTCATGTCGCCCCAAGTTAAATGTATGCTGTGAAAGACCTGGTATTCAATTTCAATAAACTTAGGTGTGTTTTTTCTATTTCTGAAGGTGTTGTTTAGGCTCTATTATTGGGGCTGAGGATTGATGACACCAGGCCCGTGTAGCCAAAAGTGCCTTATTAAAGGTGGTGTAGTTTTACCAGGGCAGAGGAGTGAGTTCTTACCACAAGGAGGAGGTGTTGTTGTTGTAAAGAGGGCAGAACCTGATTCCCAGAACAAGGCAGAGGGGTTAGTGCCTGCCCAGCAGAGACTTCGCAGCAGAGAGGACGATACCTGCTCCGCGGTGACCTGTTCCAGTGGGTAGAAGTGCGAGTCCCTACCCAGATCACTGCTCTCCATTGGGCTGGCTGCACAGGGAAGTCTTCCAATCCAATTGACCATTCCTCCTCTGGGTGGTGCAACTAGATCCAGTGGCAAACGGCCCAGGTCTGTCTGGTGGTCCTTGTAGCCGGTCCAGTGTAAATGACCTGGTAGGCACCCCTCTAACGCTACAGGGGCGGGGCCTGCTGCAGGGGGCCGTCACAGGTATCACTCACACACACAGGTGATGGCTACGTATGGACAGGTATCACTCACACACACAGGTGATGGCTACGTACGGACAGGTATCACACACAGGTGATGGCTACGTACGGACAGGTATCACTCACACACACAGGTGATGGCTACGTACGGACAGGTATCACACACACACACAGGTGATGGCTACGTACGGACAGGTATCACTCACACACACAGGTGATGGCTACGTACGGACAGGTATCACACACACAGGTGATGGCTACGTACGGACAGGTATCACTCACACACACAGGTGATGGCTACGTACGGACAGGTATCACTCACACACACAGGTGATGGCTACGTACGGACAGGTATCACACACAGGTGATGGCTACGTACGGACAGGTATCACACACAGGTGATGGCTACGTACAGACAGGTATCACACACACACAGGTGATGGCTACGTACGGACAGGTATCACACACACACAGGTGATGGCTACGTATGGACAGGTATCACTCACATACACAGGTGATTGCTACGTACGGACAGGTATCACACACACACACACAGGTGATGGCTACGTACGGACAGGTATCACTCACATACACGGCGGCGCTGGCTGCATGCTTACAAGCATCAGACAGGACAGAGACTGGGAGATATGTAGGTTTATTTTCATACACACGGTAGAACATGTCAGCGCAGAGTACTGGAAGACGCAGGTACATGAGGATACAGAGCACTGTGTGTGTGTTTGTACATGTGTAATATTGCACATGGCATGGTGGTCATCCCATCTGGGGGTGAATGTGGAATTATCCTGGAGGCCATCCCATCTGCCGTCCCCCCATGACATGGACGTGAAGGTGGTACACGGACTGGGCTCCATGCTTCCCATCGTTAATCACTGGAAGATAAGGAGAGACTGACTGTGAGGAAGAGATGGACAGACAGGAGGAAAAAAGACCGGCAGCAAGAAAGGAAAAGGAGGGAGTGGCGGTGCCAGAGTAAGACAGAAGGGGATGGGTACAAGGACAAACCTACAGAGAGAGAGGACCGTGATTATCACTATGTCTTTAAGAAAAAATATTCCCTTTGCCTTGTTATTTTATGTACAAGTGTGATAAGGATCAGAAAAAACAGTACTGACAGACTGCAGTGAGTAGGTTACAGAGGAGATGGACAGGACTGTATTAGTGTGAGATATTACCCAGTCTGTACCCATCAGTCAGACCTTCCTTCTGTGCCAGGAGACTGGCAGTGACCAGCAGGTGACCCAGGAGCTACGGAAGACAAGAGCACAAGAGGATCACTATTAACTACTAATAATCACATGAGAGCATCACTATTAACTACTACTACCAATCATATGAGAGGATCACTATTAACTACTACTACCAATCACATGAGAGCATCACTATTAATAACTGCTACTAACCACATGAGAGGATCACTATTAACTACTACTAATAATCACATGAGAGCATCACTATTAATAACTACTACTAATCACATGAGAGGATCACTATTAACTACTACTACCAATCACATGAGAGGATCACTATTAACTACTACTACCAATCACATGAGAGCATCACTATTAATAACTGCTACTAACCACAGGAGAGCTTCACTATTAACAACTACTACTAATACAGGAGAGCATCACTATTAATAACTACTACTAATCACGAGAGGATCACTATTAACAACTACTACTAATCACATTATACCATCACTATTAACTACTACTACTAATCACATGAGAGGATCACTATTAAGAACTACTACTAATCACATTATATCATCACTATTAACTACTAATCACATGAGAGGATCACTATTAATAACTACTACTAATCACAATATCATCACTATTAACAACTACTACTAATCACATGAGAGCATCACTATTAATAACTATTACTAATCACACAAGAGTATCACTATTAACAACTACTACTAATCACATTATATCATCACTATTAACTACTAATCACATGAGAGGATCACTATTAATAACTACTACTAATCACACGAGAGCATCAATATTAATAACTACTACTAATCACATGAGAGCATCACTATTAATAACTACTAATAATCACACTAGAGCATCAATATTAATAACTACTACTAATCACATGAGAGCATCACTATTATTAACTACCACTAAGCACATGAGAGGATCACTATTAATAACTAATAATAATCACATTATATCATCCCTATTAACTACTAATCACACGAGAGCATCACTATTAATAACTACTACTAATCACATGAGAACATCACCATTAACAACTACTACTAATCACATGAGAGCATCAATATTAATAACTACTACTAATCACATGAGAGCATCACTATTAATAACTACCACTAATCACATGAGAGCATCAATATTAATAACTACTACTAATCACATGAGAGCATCAATATTAATAACTACCACTAATCACATGAGAGCATCACTATTAATAACTACTACTAATCACACAAGAGCATCAATATTAATAACTACTACTAATCACATGAGAGCATCACTATTAATAACTACCACTAATCACATGAGAGGATCACTATTAATAACTACTACTAATCACACAAGAGCATCAATATTAATAACTACCACTAATCACATGAGAGGATCACTATTAATAACTAATAATAATCACATTATATCATCCCTATTAACTACTAATCACACGAGAGCATCACTATTAATAATTACTACTAATCACATGAGAACATCACCATTAACAACTACTACTAATCACATGAGAGCATCACTATTAATAACTACTACTAATCACATGAGAGCATCACTATTAATAACTACCACTAATCACATGAGAGCATCAATATTAATAACTACCACTAATCACATGAGAGCATCAATATTAATAACTACTACTAATCACATGAGAGCATCACTATTAATAACTACCACTAATCACATGAGAGCATCACTATTAATAACTACTACTAATCACATGAGAGCATCACTATTAATAACTACTAATAATCACATGAGAGCATCACTATTAATAACTACAACTAATCACATGAGAGCATCACTATTAATAACTACTACTAATCACATGAGAGCATCACTATTAATAACTACCACTAATCACATGAGAGGATCACTATTAATAACTACTACTAATCACATGAGATCATCAATATTAATAACTACTACTAATCACACAAGAGCATCAATATTAATAACTACTACTAATCACATGAGAGCATCACTATTAATAACTACTACTAATCACACAAGAGCATCAATATTAATAACTACCACTAATCACATGAGAGCATCACTATTAATAACTACTACTAATCACACGAGAGCATCAATATTAATAACTACAACTAATCACATGAGAACATCAATATTAATAACTACTACTAATCACATGAGAGCATCAATATTAATAACTACTACTAATCACATGAGAGCATCACTATTAATAACTACAACTAATCCCATGAGAGCATCAATATTAATAACTACTACTAATCACATGAGAGCATCACTATTAATAACTACTAATAATCACATGAGAGCATCAATATTAATAACTACTACTAATCACATGAGAACATCACTATTAATAACTACTACTAATCACACGAGAGCATCAATATTAATAACTACAACTAATCACATGAGAACATCAATATTAATAACTACTAATAATCACATGAGAGCATCAATATTAATAACTACTGCTAATCACATGAGAGCATCACTATTAATAACTACTAATAATCACATGAGAGCATCAATATTAATAACTACAACTAATCACATGAGAACATCAATATTAATAACTACTACTAATCACATGAGAACATCACTATTAATAACTACTACTAATCACATGAGAGCATCACTATTAATAACTACAACTAATCACATGAGAGCATCACTATTAATAACTACTACTAATCACATGAGAGCATCAATATTAATAACTACTACTAATCACATGAGAGCATCACTATTAATAACTACTAATAATCACAAGAGAGCATCAATATTAATAACTACTACTAATCACACGAGAGCATCACTATTAACTACTACCACTAATCACATTATAGTATTACTATTAACAACTACTAATCACACGAGAGCATCACTATTAACAACTACAACTACTTCTAATCACACGAGAGCATCACTATTAACAACTACAACTACTTCTAATCACACGAGAGCATCACTATTAACAACTACTACTAATCACACGAGAGCATCAATATTAACAACTACTACTAATCACACGAGAGCATCACTATTAACAACTACTACTAATCACACTAGAGCATCAATATTAATAACTACTACTAATCACACGAGAGCATCACTATTAACAACTACTACTAATCACACAAGAGCATCACTATTAACTACTACCACTAATCACATTATAGTATTACTATTAACAACTACTAATCACACAAGAGCATCACTATTAACAACTACAACTACTACTAATCACACGAGATCATCACTATTAACAACTACTACTAATCACATGAGAGCATCACTATTAATAACTACTAATAATCACATGAGAACATCACTATTAATAACTACCACTAATCACATGAGAGGATCACTATTAATAACTACTACTAATCACATGAGAGCATCAATATTAACAACTACTACTAATCACACAAGAGCATCAATATTAATAACTACTACTAATCACACAAGAGCATCACTATTAATAACTACTACTAATCACATGAGAACATCACTATTAATAACTACTACTAATCACATGAGAGCATCAATATTAATAACTACTACTAATCACATGAGAGCATCACTATTAATAACTACTAATAATCACATGAGAGCATCAATATTAATAACTACTACTAATCACATGAGAGCATCACTATTAATAACTACTACTAATCACACGAGAGCATCAATATTAATAACTACCACTAATCACATGAGAGCATCAATATTAATAACTACTACTAATCACACGAGAACATCACTATTAATAACTACTACTAATCACATGAGAGCATCAATATTAATAACTACAACTAATCACATGAGAACATCAATATTAATAACTACTAATAATCACACGAGAGCATCAATATTAATAACTACTACTAATCACATGAGAACATCACTATTAATAACTACTACTAATCACATGAGAACATCACTATTAATAACTACTACTAATCACATGAGAGCATGAATATTAATAACTACTACTAATCACATGAGAGCATCACTATTAATAACTACTAATAATCACATGAGAGCATCAATATTAATAACTACAACTAATCACATGAGAGCATCACTATTAATAACTACTACTAATCACATGAGAGCATCAATATTAATAACTACTACTAATCACATGAGAGCATCACTATTAATAACTACTAATAATCACATGAGAGCATCAATATTAATAACTACAACTAATCACATGAGAACATCAATATTAATAACTACTAATAATCACATGAGAGCATCAATATTAATAACTACTACTAATCACATGAGAACATCACTATTAATAACTACTACTAATCACATGAGAACATCACTATTAATAACTACTAATAATCACATGAGAGCATCAATATTAATAACTACAACTAATCACATGAGAGCATCACTATTAATAACTACTACTAATCACATGAGAGCATCAATATTAATAACTACTACTAATCACATGAGAGCATCACTATTAATAACTACTAATAATCACATGAGAGCATCAATATTAATAACTACTACTAATCACATGAGAGCATCACTATTAATAACTACTACTAATCACACGAGAGCATCAATATTAATAACTACCACTAATCACATGAGAGCATCACTATTAATAACTACTACTAATCACACGAGAGCATCAATATTAATAACTACAACTAATCACATGAGAACATCAATATTAATAACTACTAATAATCACATGAGAGCATCAATATTAATAACTACTACTAATCACATGAGAGCATCACTATTAATAACTACTAATAATCACATGAGAGCATCAATATTAATAACTACAACTAATCACATGAGAACATCAATATTAATAACTACTACTAATCACATGAGAACATCACTATTAATAACTACTACTAATCACATGAGAGCATCACTATTAATAACTACAACTAATCACATGAGAGCATCACTATTAATAACTACTACTAATCACATGAGAGCATCAATATTAATAACTACTACTAATCACATGAGAGCATCACTATTAATAACTACTAATAATCACAAGAGAGCATCAATATTAATAACTACTACTAATCACACGAGAGCATCACTATTAACTACTACCACTAATCACATTATAGTATTACTATTAACAACTACTAATCACACAAGAGCATCACTATTAACAACTACAACTATTTCTAATCACACGAGAGCATCACTATTAACAACTACAACTACTTCTAATCACACGAGAGCATCACTATTAACAACTACTACTAATCACACGACAGCATCAATATTAACAACTACTACTAATCACACGAGAGCATCACTATTAACAACTACTACTAATCACACTAGAGCATCAATATTAATAACTACTACTAATCACACGAGAGCATCACTATTAACAACTACTACTAATCACACAAGAGCATCACTATTAACTACTACCACTAATCACATTATAGTATTACTATTAACAACTACTAATCACACAAGAGCATCACTATTAACAACTACAACTAATCACACGAGATCATCACTATTAACAACTACTACTAATCACACTAGAGCATCAATATTAATAACTACTACTAATCACACGAGAGCATCACTATTAATAACTACTACTAATCACACAAGAACATCACAATTAACAACTACTTCTAATCACACAAGAGCATCACTATTAATAACTACCACTAATCACACGAGAGCATCAATATTAACTGCTACTACTAATCACACTAGAGCATCAATATTAATAACTACCACTAATCACACGAGAGCATCACTATTAATAACTACTACTAATCACACAAGAACATCACAATTAACAACTACTTCTAATCACACGAGAGGATCACTATTAATAAATACCACTAATCACACAAGAGCATCACTATTAACAACTACTACTAATCACATTATAGTATTACTATTAACAACTACTAATCACACAAGAGCATCACTATTAACAACTACAACTACTTCTAATCACACGAGAGCATCACTATTAACAACTACAACTACTACTAAATCACACAAGAGCATCAATATTAACAAGTACTACTAATCACATGAGAGCATCAATATTAATAACTACTACTAATCACACGAGAGCATCACTATTAACAACTACCACTAATCACATTATATTATTACTATTAACAACTATTAATCACACAAAAGCATCACTATTAACAACTACTACTAATCACATGAGAACATCACTATTAATAACTACTACTAATCACATGAGAGCATGAATATTAATAACTACTACTAATCACATGAGAGCATCACTATTAATAACTACTAATAATCACATGAGAGCATCAATATTAATAACTACAACTAATCACATGAGAGCATCACTATTAATAACTACTACTAATCACATGAGAGCATCAATATTAATAACTACTACTAATCACATGAGAGCATCACTATTAATAACTACTAATAATCACATGAGAGCATCAATATTAATAACTACAACTAATCACATGAGAACATCAATATTAATAACTACTAATAATCACATGAGAGCATCAATATTAATAACTACTACTAATCACATGAGAACATCACTATTAATAACTACTACTAATCACATGAGAGCATCACTATTAATAACTACTAATAATCACATGAGAGCATCAATATTAATAACTACAACTAATCACATGAGAGCATCACTATTAATAACTACTACTAATCACACGAGAGCATCAATATTAATAACTACTACTAATCACATGAGAGCATCACTATTAATAACTACTAATAATCACATGAGAGCATCAATATTAATAACTACTACTAATCACATGAGAGCATCACTATTAATAACTACTACTAATCACACGAGAGCATCAATATTAATAACTACCACTAATCACATGAGAGCATCACTATTAATAACTACTACTAATCACACGAGAGCATCAATATTAATAACTAGTACTAATCACGAGAGCATCACTATTAATAACTACTAATAATCACATGAGAGCATCAATATTAATAACTACAACTAATCACATGAGAGCATCACTATTAATAACTACTACTAATCACATGAGAGCATCAATATTAATAACTACTACTAATCACATGAGAGCATCACTATTAATAACTACTAATAATCACATGAGAGCATCAATATTAATAACTACAACTAATCACATGAGAACATCAATATTAATAACTACTAATAATCACATGAGAGCATCAATATTAATAACTACTACTAATCACATGAGAACATCACTATTAATAACTACTACTAATCACATGAGAGCATCACTATTAATAACTACTAATAATCACATGAGAGCATCAATATTAATAACTACAACTAATCACATGAGAGCATCACTATTAATAACTACTACTAATCACATGAGAGCATCAATATTAATAACTACTACTAATCACATGAGAGCATCACTATTAATAACTACTAATAATCACATGAGAGCATTGTGACGGGGGGTACAGGGGTTACTTATTGGTAGGCCGAGGGTTAAGAGATTTATCCAGCCAGACAAAAAGATAATAAATTGCATTTATTAGGGAGGTCACGGCACAAAACATAGGACAACAATTACAGGCAAACAAACAGGGGTAAAACATAAAAACTAAACACTTCTGCTGTTCTCTTCTTAGTTGCATAACTTGCCAGGGGTTACAAATAATACTCACAGTCCATTTTAGCTTAATGCTGGAGCTTATTCATAGTCCCACTAGAGGCAAGAGTAGGCATCCTGCCCACTACACATGCTGCTGGAGCACATGAAGGTTCCTTGTATCTTTTAGTCCTGGCAGAGGAGGTGGGGAAGACATCCTAAGATCCTTGTGGTAGGAACATCAGGGTACTCTCTCTCTGTGTCTGAAGCTTCCTTGACTTACAGCCCACAACTGAAAATGGGACCTGGCACTACAGTGCCCGCTCACTCTAACTCTTCTGGTGAGGGCACTCGCCAGTCCCAGTTTCTGCAGTGCTGCTTTAGGATGCCCAGGGACCCTAGGCCTCCCACCATTATGGAGAGGCCCTTTCTCCTGGCCCTACATTCTGCAACCACCCTCTCTCTCTCACTTTCTCTCTCCCAGGTTCTCTCTACCCACCCCCTACAGGATGTGTTGTCATAGTTCCCATCTACCAGGTCTCTCTCTGCTTAGCCTAATGTGAGGGGGGAAGATGCACATCCCCCCTCCATCTAACCAACACTGGTTATCTCATAGCACAATCTCTGGGTTTAGCTAGACTGCATGGCACCATTCCTTTGTACATCCTACACACTAACTAACCCATTCACTGCTGGTAACTGGACAACCCTCTCTAATGCATGCACACACAGGGGACATTAAGGTTTCAAGAATGGGAACACGTTAAGACAATGGCAATCACTGAAAACAGACACATTTCTTTCTCTGGGTGACAACCATTTCGTCACAGTCTGTCCCCCCTTTCAGATGGGGACCCCAGAGTTCAGTCCACACGGACAGATCACTGGGTCCCCACATATTAACTACTTTCATATACTTCTATCAATACAGACATCAAGCCTACAAAGCATTTGTATATACAGTACATCATTTGTATCTTTAGTGGCGATAGTTCCAAAACAAAGTCCAGTGATTCAGGATACTTTCCAGGGCAAGACATATCCAATTAGGGTGCAGGAAAAAGCAGGCCCAAAACATTTCAAATAGGCAGATCTTCTGGTGTGGCAATGCATTTTCCTCACACACACACAATAGCTTACTGCCATCAAAATTAAGAGACCGTCCCAGAACACCATCCCACCTAAATCAGTCCAACATAAAGAATCAGAACCAGTCCCATCACATTCAGTGCTCCCACAGGAGTGTCACTTACCCCTGCAAAGACTTCCAACATTGCTTTTGGGGTGGATTAACTTTTCCATTAAAATTCCCACTGTAACTGGTTTCTGAATAGCGCATCCTCCACTGGATTTTCCTTTAAGCTGAGAAGGTAGTGCAATGTTCTCTCTGGATTATCCTTCTGGTCTCTGTGTCACATTACTCCCATGCTTAGATTCTGTGGCATACAACACTGGTTTAGCACATTCTGAATTTTCCCTCTGGATCTGGTTGCTTTGGAGCGCTGTTTTTTGATGTTTGACCACTTTGCTTTGAAGTACTGGATCATCCAGGCAAGTCTGTAAAGCTGTAGATCACTGCATTGCTAGGGCATAGTGGGTGCTGGATGCAGACTACACCCCTAGTCCCATTTTGTCTGGCAGTGCTGATAGGGTACTTGCTCACATGTCCCTTAGGCTAACTCTAAGGCAAAACAAAAATAACAGGAGGGGTTCCCATACTGTTGTCCTTGGCCGTGTCTTTTTGTCTGGGTGCTAAAGTGACCACGCTACTGAGCTGGCACAACTAGCACACATAGTGGTCAGGGTTGCCCTCAGACACCCTGAACACCTAAGCTGGATATCCCACAAGCTGCCACCAGTGTGACGGGGGGTACAGGGGTTACTTATTGGTAGGCCGAGGGTTAAGAGATTTATCCAGCCAGACAAAAAGATAATAAATTGCATTTATTAGGGAGGTCACGGCACAAAACATAGGACAACAATTACAGGCAAACAAACAGGGGTAAAACATAAAAACTAAACACTTCTGCTGTTCTCTTCTTAGTTGCATAACTTGCCAGGGGTTACAAATAATACTCACAGTCCATTTTAGCTTAATGCTGGAGCTTATTCATAGTCCCACTAGAGGCAAGAGTAGGCATCCTGCCCACTACACATGCTGCTGGAGCACATGAAGGTTCCTTGTATCTTTTAGTCCTGGCAGAGGAGGTGGGGAAGACATCCTAAGATCCTTGTGGTAGGAACATCAGGGTACTCTCTCTCTGTGTCTGAAGCTTCCTTGACTTACAGCCCACAACTGAAAATGGGACCTGGCACTACAGTGCCCGCTCACTCTAACTCTTCTGGTGAGGGCACTCGCCAGTCCCAGTTTCTGCAGTGCTGCTTTAGGATGCCCAGGGACCCTAGGCCTCCCACCATTATGGAGAGGCCCTTTCTCCTGGCCCTACATTCTGCAACCACCCTCTCTCTCTCACTTTCTCTCTCCCAGGTTCTCTCTACCCACCCCCTACAGGATGTGTTGTCATAGTTCCCATCTACCAGGTCTCTCTCTGCTTAGCCTAATGTGAGGGGGGAAGATGCACATCCCCCCTCCATCTAACCAACACTGGTTATCTCATAGCACAATCTCTGGGTTTAGCTAGACTGCATGGCACCATTCCTTTGTACATCCTACACACTAACTAACCCATTCACTGCTGGTAACTGGACAACCCTCTCTAATGCATGCACACACAGGGGACATTAAGGTTTCAAGAATGGGAACACGTTAAGACAATGGCAATCACTGAAAACAGACACATTTCTTTCTCTGGGTGACAACCATTTCGTCACAAGCATCACTATTAATAACTACTACTAATCACACAAGAGGATCACTATTAATAAATACCACTAATCACACAAGAGCATCACTATTAACAACTACTACTAATCACATTATAGTATTACTATTAACAACTACTAATCACACAAGAGCATCACTATTAACAACTACAACTACTTCTAATCACACGAGAGCATCACTATTAACAACTACAACTACTTCTAATCACACAAGAGCATCACTATTAACAACTACAACTACTACTAAATCACACAAGAGCATCAATATTAACAAGTACTACTAATCACATGAGAGCATCAATATTAATAACTACTACTAATCACACGAGAGCATCACTATTAACAACTACCACTAATCACATTATATTATTACTATTAACAACTATTAATCACACAAAAGCATCACTATTAACAACTACTACTAATCACATGAGAACATCACTATTAATAACTACTACTAATCACATGAGAGCATGAATATTAATAACTACTACTAATCACATGAGAGCATCACTATTAATAACTACTAATAATCACATGAGAGCATCAATATTAATAACTACAACTAATCACATGAGAGCATCACTATTAATAACTACTACTAATCACATGAGAGCATCAATATTAATAACTACTACTAATCACATGAGAGCATCACTATTAATAACTACTAATAATCACATGAGAGCATCAATATTAATAACTACAACTAATCACATGAGAACATCAATATTAATAACTACTAATAATCACATGAGAGCATCAATATTAATAACTACTACTAATCACATGAGAACATCACTATTAATAACTACTACTAATCACATGAGAGCATCACTATTAATAACTACTAATAATCACATGAGAGCATCAATATTAATAACTACAACTAATCACATGAGAGCATCACTATTAATAACTACTACTAATCACATGAGAGCATCAATATTAATAACTACTACTAATCACATGAGAGCATCACTATTAATAACTACTAATAATCACACGAGAGCATCACTATTAATAACTACTACTAATCACACGAGAGCATCAATATTAATAACTACCACTAATCACATGAGAGCATCACTATTAATAACTACTACTAATCACACGAGAGCATCAATATTAATAACTACAACTAATCACATGAGAACATCAATATTAATAACTACTAATAATCACATGAGAGCATCAATATTAATAACTACTACTAATCACATGAGAGCATCACTATTAATAACTACTAATAATCACATGACAGCATCAATATTAATAACTACAACTAATCACATGAGAACATCAATATTAATAACTACTACTAATCACATGAGAACATCACTATTAATAACTACTACTAATCACATGAGAGCATCACTATTAATAACTACAACTAATCACATGAGAGCATCACTATTAATAACTACTACTAATCACATGAGAGCATCAATATTAATAACTACTACTAATCACATGAGAGCATCACTATTAATAACTACTAATAATCACAAGAGAGCATCAATATTAATAACTACTACTAATCACACGAGAGCATCACTATTAACTACTACCACTAATCACATTATAGTATTACTATTAACAACTACTAATCACACAAGAGCATCACTATTAACAACTACAACTATTTCTAATCACACGAGAGCATCACTATTAACAACTACAACTACTTCTAATCACACGAGAGCATCACTATTAACAACTACTACTAATCACACGAGAGCATCAATATTAACAACTACTACTAATCACACGAGAGCATCACTATTAACAACTACTACTAATCACACTAGAGCATCAATATTAATAACTACTACTAATCACACTAGAGCATCACTATTAACAACTACTACTAATCACACAAGAGCATCACTATTAACTACTACCACTAATCACATTATAGTATTACTATTAACAACTACTAATCACACAAGAGCATCACTATTAACAACTACAACTAATCACACGAGATCATCACTATTAACAACTACTACTAATCACACTAGAGCATCAATATTAATAACTACTACTAATCACACGAGAGCATCACTATTAATAACTACTACTAATCACACAAGAACATCACAATTAACAACTACTTCTAATCACACGAGAGCATCACTATTAATAACTACCACTAATCACACGAGAGCATCAATATTAACTGCTACTACTAATCACACTAGAGCATCAATATTAATAACTACCACTAATCACACGAGAGCATCACTATTAATAACTACTACTAATCACACAAGAACATCACAATTAACAACTACTTCTAATCACACGAGAGGATCACTATTAATAAATACCACTAATCACACAAGAGCATCACTATTAACAACTACTACTAATCACATTATAGTATTACTATTAACAACTACTAATCACACAAGAGCATCACTATTAACAACTACAACTACTTCTAATCACACGAGAGCATCACTATTAACAACTACAACTACTACTAAATCACACAAGAGCATCAATATTAACAAGTACTACTAATCACATGAGAGCATCAATATTAATAACTACTACTAATCACACGAGAGCATCACTATTAACAACTACCACTAATCACATTATATTATTACTATTAACAACTATTAATCACACAAAAGCATCACTATTAACAACTACTACTAATCACATGACAGGATCACTATTAACAACTACTACTAATCACATGAGATCATCACTATTAACTACTACTTTATGGTTTGGGAGATATTCAGAAGTAAAGTTTTCCCTGGAGTGACGTCATTGCTCCACCCTTCAGATTTGGAATCCGGTCCCGGGACCGGCTGTGCCTCTCCAGAAGTGCTGAGATCACCATCTTTAAAAAGAATTTCTTAATTGGAATGGTCTACAAAGTGTGATTTCAAGCCAGACACACTTTGTAGATAGTTCCAATTAAGTAGCTCTTTTCAAAGATCGTGATCTGGGCACTGCTAAAGAGCTGCCGGTTGCTCTGTGGACCGAATTCCAAATCTGTCCACCAGATGGCAGACTTGGCTGAAACAGCCAGGAAAAGAGCATTTTACTATATTTTACATGTGAATATCTCCCAAACCATAAAGGTTTGGGAGTTAAGACTTATATCATTTTTCATGCTTTTTTAAGGGCTACAATATAAAATACAATTATTTTCAAGTATTACTATCCCTTTAAAAGTAAGTGTATTGCCCCAGTTTTATCTCTCAAACCTTTATTGTTTGAGAGATTATTGCTCCTAAAGTTGCTCTCTCCCTTTCTCTTCCCCAAAGTAATCATTGTAGCTGACTGAAGGGAAATCTGATCTTATGATCATCAGGCGACTCTGCAGCAGAGTGGTCTTCTATGTGTGTTAAACCAAGCACAAGTAGAAGACCATTTCAGTGAAAGATTTCTTTTTTATTAACACGATCTTGGCTGTGCTGCAGAGTCTCCTGACGGTTCTATGACAGGCTTCCCTGCATTCAGCTAGAAACTACGGGGGAGGGAGAGGGCAACTTTAGGAGAGATTATCTCTCAAACCATAAAAGTTTGAGAGATGACACTGGGGGCAATACATTTATTTTTAATATGACTTTAAAATAGAGATTAATAATAATTAAGTATTACTATCCCTTTAAAGGCGATGTCGTTTTGCCGGGGCAGAGGGGATAGTTCCTGCCTGGAGTAGGAAGCATCGTCATCGCAGAGGGGACTGAACCTGTTCCCCAGAACAAGGCAGAGGGGTTAGTTCCTGCCCAGCAGAGACTTTGCAGCAGAGGGGACGATACCTGCTTTGCAGTGATCTGTTCCAGTGGGTAGAAGTGCGAGTCCCTACCCAGGTCACTGCTCCCCATTGGGATGGCTGCACCTGGAGGTCTTCCAATCCGGTTGACCGCTCCTCCTCTGGGTGGTGCAGCTAGATCCAGTGGCAAAGGCCCAGGTCTGTCCGGTGGTCCTCTGAGGCCGGTCTGGTGTAAATGACCTGGTAGGCACCGCCCCAACGCTACAGGGGCGGGAGCCTGCTGAGGGGCTGTCACATTGTAGTGCAGAGATCCCACCGCTGCTACCAGAGTCCAAACAACCACCGTTTATGAGCAGCTGACTGTTCCGTGTTTGAGGGAGCTCATCACACCCCGAGGATCCGAACCAGATCAGAATCGCAAGCCTGAGCTTGTTGCCCAGATAATACAAATGGATGAGGAGACTAGCATAGCTGGGGCCCCAGCTCCACCGCAGGGAACAGAAACCCCATTTCAGGACAGGATGAGGCAGAGACTGGCTTACTTGCCCACACCCGTCTCTGAGGATGCCATGGTGGAGGTCATGCGGCAAGTACAAGTGGAACTAGACCGATTGCGAGACTCAACTACCAACAACAGAAACCTGTCCGAGGATGGGTCCAGCAGAGGCAATGGCACAGTTATTGACCTTAAAGTAACCCACCAGACCTTCCAACGGTTCAGTGAGGACCAGGGGAACATTGATGGTTTTCTCCAGGATTTCGAGCGGCAGTGTGACTTGTTTGGGTCACACTGAGTGGGTCCACATATTGGCTGGTAAGCTCACTGGCAGGGCCTCCAAAGCCTACCAGGCCATGTCCCTTGCAGCAAGTAGAGACTATGAGCAGGTCAAGCAAACCCTCCTGGATCGGTATGCTATTACCCCAGACACCTACCGGCGGAAATTCAGAAGCACACGGCTGGCCACCAAAGAAACTTGCCAGGAGTGGGGTAGCTGGAGGGACCGAGCAAACCTCAGCTGGTTCAGAGGGGAGAAGGCCACCAGTTTTGAGGACTGCCGCCAACTCATTCTGCTGGAACAGTTCTATAACTTCAGCCCCACAGAGGTCCGGGAGTGGGTAAATGACGGCAAACCCCATACTCTAGCAGAGGGCACCAGGCTAGCTGACCAGTATATTGAAAGCCGCCTGGCCAGCCCCAAGCCTGTGCCTCCCACTCCCCCCTCCACCACCTTTTGGACTCAAGTACCTATGAGAAAAGTGCCCCCAGCCCCGGTCCGTGCCCAGCAGCCCAAGAGAAAGGTTGACTGGCATTGCTATTTGTGTCAACAGGTGGGGCACTATGCAGCCGAGTGCCCCAGGAATCACAGACCTTCCCCCAAGCAGGTCCACTGCCTTGACCGCCCCATGACAGAGAGCATCCCCGTCCCCACTACCCAGGCTGGGTTTGTAAAGGATTCTGTCTACTACCACGAATACCCAGCCTACCCTTTGGCTGAGGATACTGAGGAGGCCTATGGGGTGGCTTCTGTACAGCAGCCCCACTGGGATAACAGGTGGCGGCACCGTCAGGATGTACAAATTAATGGACGCACAGCACAAGGTCTCTGAGATTCTGGGGCTACCCTCACCCTAGTCAAGCCCCACTGTGTGCCCCACAGTGCTCTCTTACCCAAAGGAGTATCCGTCCGGGTCTCTGGAGGGCAGCAGCATGTTTGCCAGTGGCCAAAGTGCATTTGTATTGGGGTACTGACCGTGGGTTTTTTTGAGGTCAGGATCATGGATCAGATCACGGCTGATGTGTTATTAGTTAATGACCTTGGGATACTGTCTAGTCATTATCTACCCTAGGAAGTAGCTCCAGTGACCCGCAGCCACACCCGACAACAATCGGTCAATGGCTTTGCTTCACCAGTTCCAGTGACCCCTAGGTCTATGGTGGTCGAACCGGATGCATCCAAAGCTGTGAGAAGGGGCCCAGTGCCATCACAGACTGATGACTTCCCTTCCCTGACATGGGCTCAGCCCACTGACTTCAGACAGTGCCCCCGTGCAGACTCCGGTAACCAAGGGAGTGCAGGGGACCAGACAGTGTGGGCGAAGGGACTGCTATATAGGCTCACAGGTAAACAGGACCATAACAGTAGGAAGCAGCTGCTAGTCCCCAAACCTTACAGTGAGGCACTACTTAGATTGGCTCATGAAATCCCCCTGGTAGGGCATCTCGGGAAGAGGTGCACCCTGCACTGCCTGCTGCAGGCCTTCTTTTGGCCTGGGGCATCATGGGAGGTGGTTGACTTTTGCCGCTCCTGTGACGTCTGCCAGCAGGTTGGAAAGTGTGGTAATCTTTCCCGAATGCCCCTCCAGCCCTTACACGTCATTAGGGAACCCTTCCAGCATGTAGTGGTGGATATCATTGGCCCACTTGCCAAGTCTAGCCGCTCCTAACTGTGGTAGATTACGCTACCCGGTATCCCGAGGAGGTGGCACTACCCTCCATATCCGTAGAGAAGGTTGATAATGCCCTGATGCGCATCTTTACCTGAGTAGGATTCCCAAGCGAGATCCTGTCAGACATGGGCCCCCGGTTTGTGTCAGAACTGCTACAATAGATTTGGGAGCTGTGTGGTGTCCAACCCATCCAGGCTGCCCCCTATCACCCCCAGACTAATGGTTTCTGAGAACGCTTTAATGGGACACTCAAGGGCATGATCAAAGCATTTGTAGACACCAATTCAGATTGGAAGCGTTTCCTGCCACGCTTGCTCTTTGCGTATAGGGAAGTGCCACAGGAATCCACAGGCTTCTCGCCCTTTGAGCTACTATACGGGCATACGGTGCGGGGACCTTTGGAGTTACTCATGGAATATCGGGAAGGATGGTGTACTTTTGAAGAGACCCCAGTAATTCCCTATGTGCTAGAGCTTCGGGAGAAGTTAGAGACCCTTATGGAGTTAGCAGGGAATAACCTTTGGGGCGGCCCAGACTAAGCAGAAAGACCGAAGGCGAGGTATAGGGAGTTACACGTAGGCCAGAGGGTGCTTGTGTTGGTGCCCGTCACCAAGAACAAACTCCAGGCTGAGTGGGCAGGCCCTTGGACAGTTGTCCAGCAGCTGAATAACACCACATATGTCATAGCTAGGGACACACCTAGTCGAGTACATCATACATACCATATTACCATGCTCAAAGAGTATGTTGAGCGTCCAAAGGCTGTGGCTGCTATCTGTACCCCCCCGAGGGAGATTGAGAGGGCAAGACCCTCTGTCACCATCTCTCGGCTGGCACTGCCTTCCGGCTCGTCCATTTTTTTTTCCCTCCCCGCTGCGGTGGTAGCTGTTGGTTCCGGCTCACTCCTTTTAGCCCGTGTATGAGCAGGACGCCTCTGTCTCTTTTCCTGGCATCTGTGCATGCGTCTGGGTCGGCATTCCATGGGTCCTAGGCCTCCTATCCCGCACGGCTCCCAGACAAGCCTCCCTCCTGTCCTCTTCCCATTGGTTCCTCTTTACTATTTGAACAGGCTGTCCCAGACTGAGAGTGCCCGTTCCAAGAGCTCCATATTGCTGACCTCTGGCTTACCTGGCTACAGCAATCTCTGACTCCTGGCTTGACCTCTGGCTTAACCTGACTACTGCAAATCTCTGACTCCTGGCTTGACCTCTGGCTTAACCTGACTACAGCAAATCTCTGACTCCTGGCTTGACCTCTGGCTTAACCCGACTTTGGCAAAGTCCTGGCTTGACCTCTGGCTCCACCTGACCATTCCTCTTGATCCAGCTTGATTCCGCCAGCCTGGTTCCCAATGGTTCCCAGTTATTCCCATCTCGGTTGCACCCCAGCTCAACTGGGGTGGAACAATCTGGTTTCTCGACCAGCATCTTTAACCAGCTTTGGCTGGCACGCCTTCACTGATCGCAAGCCTCACGCTCAAGCTACGCACGCCACCATCCGAACCTGAGCCGGCAGCACATGGGTCCATATCCTCTCCCTAAAATTGTCGCTATGGATCCGGCCGAGACATCCCGACTAAAGGCAAGGCTAGACCACCAGGAACAGGTATTGGCCTCACATGCAGCTAACCTGCAGAGCTTAGAGCACAAACTTGATGCAGTGCTGGATCTACTGCGCTCCCTCACAGCACAGATGGCAGCTTTTCCTGCTACAGCCACCACCTCAGGCATTTCAGGGGTTTCGGCAACTCCTCCTCCTGGATACGTGCCTCCACGTATCCTGCTGCCAGACAAGTTTTCGGGTCGGTCAACCGACTTTCAAGGGTTCCTGAATCAGTGCCATTTGCACTTCCAGACCCTACCTCAGACGTTCAGTACACATGCTGCTCGGGTCTCCTTCATCATCACTCTTCTTAAAGGGGAAGCGTTGGCTTGGGCATCCCCCTTGTGGAACAATAGTCACCTTTGCTAGATGACTCCAACGCTTTCATTGCCGCCTTCAAGGCCGTCTTTGACTCACCCGGCAGAAGCACTGCAGCTGAATCAGCGCTCCTTTCCCTGTGGCCAAGGATCCAGATCCGTCAGCCAATACGCGTTAGAGTTCCGTACGCTATCTTATGAGACGGACTGGAATCAGGGAGCCTTAAAAGCAGCTTTCCGGCGTGGGCTGAACAAGCACCTCAAGGACGCCCTGACCTGTCGCCATGTCCCTGACGGGTTGGAAGAACTCATCTCCTTGTGTCTGGACCTGGATAGGCGCCTGCAGGAGAGACAACAGGAGCGTGACCACAGCAGGAGGCTTTTCCCAGCTGTAGCTCCTCCGGCAGAGGATCGCCCTGCAGCTGACACACCAGTGGAAGTCAGGGGGGGTTACTCGTTTGTCAGACGAGGAGAGGATGAGAAGTTGGACTCTAGGACTATGCCTGTATCGCGGGCAAATGGGCCACATGCTGCGGCAGTGTCCGGTCCGTCTGGGAAAAGGCCCCGCTTAGTCGACTTCCAAGGCCGGTTGCCTAAGCCCTACCCATCAGCCTCCCAATGGCTGATCCAGGGTGTTCGTTCCAGTGACCATCCAGTGGGCAGCTCATACCATAACCATTGCCGCCTTTGTCGAATCCGGAGCCACCAGGCTCTTTATTGATGACACCTGGGCCCGAGCCCATGGAGTTCTGTGTCAGCCCAAAGAAAAGACCATATTGGTGTCCACCTTAGACGGTGGACCCTTGGGCACGGGTAAGGTCACTCTAGAGACCGAACAACTCAACCTTACTACCACGGTCCTGCACACCAAACACGTGGTGTTTGATCTGGTATGCTCCCCTTTTGCTACGGTCGCCCTGGGACTTCCTTGGCTCAAGCACCACAACCCTGTCTTTGACTGGAAGACCGTCGATCTGACACTGTGGAGCAAGGCCTGCTCCATGACCTGCCTCCCTGCGAACCCGGACTCCTGTCTCCTGTCTGTCTCTGCCTCCTCATGTGCCCAAGACGCCCTGCCTGCAGCCTATAGTTCCTTCCTAGACATTTTCTCCAAGGTCCACGCTGAAAGCCTTCCTCAGCATCGGCCTTACGACTGCCCGATCGATCTTCTGCCTGGGACCCAGCCACCCCAAGGAAGGACATTCCTGCTTTCTCCGCCCAAGATGAAAGCCCTTGCCACTTACATCCAGGAGAACCTGGCTAGAGGCTTCATATGGCCTTCAACCTCACCCGCTGGGGCGGGGTTCTTCTTTGTCGGCAAGAAAGACGTCTCTCTTTACCCGTGCATTGACTACCGTGGCCTTAACCGCATTACCATCAAGAATAAGTATCCTCTGCCTCTCATTCCCAAACTGATTGACCTTCTCAGAGGGGCCACCTGGTACACCAAGTGGGATCTCAGGGGGGCCTACAACCTGGTCCGCATGAGACCTGGGGATGAATAGAAGACGGCTTTCAACACCAGATATGGGCACTATGAGTACCAGGTCATGCCCTTTGGGCTCTATAACTCCCCGGCTGTCTTCCAGGCTTTCGTGAATGACGTTTTCTAGGATATGCTGACTTCCCATGTCGTAGTATACCTGGACGACATACTCATCGTTTCTTTTAAGCTTCAACTGCACCGAATACATGTGAAAGCTGTGCTGCAATGGTTGCGTGACAACGGCCTTTACACCAAACTCGAAAAATGTGAGTCTGAGAAAAACCGGCTCCCCCTTCTTGGGGTACATAGTGTCCAGCTCAGGTCTTGAGATGGACCCATAAAAGCTCATGGCAGTCACCGACTGGCCTCAACCGATGGATCTGGAGGCAATACAGCTCTTCCTTGGCTTTGCCAATTATTATCGGAGGTTTACCCGGAAATACTCTCTGGTGGCTCCCATCACTGTTCTGACTAGAAAGGGAGCTAACCCGCATATCTGGTCCAAGGAGGTTGCGTTGGCATTCTCCCCCCGGAAGGCTGCCTTCACCTCAGCGCCTATTCTTCAGTAACGCGACATCACCCGACCCTTTGTTCTGGAGGTGGATGCATCTGAACAAGGCATCGGAGCTGTCCTTTCACAAAGGGACCCCAAGACCAACGTCCTCCACCCGTGTTCCTACCTTTCCCGCCAACTACTCCCTCCTGAGAGAAACTATGATGTTGGCAATCAGGAGTTGTTGGCCATGAAGGTTGCCCTCGAGGAATGACGGCATCTCCTGGAAGGGTCAGGTATCCCCTTTGTGGTCTTCACGGACCATAAAAACCTGCAGTACCTGGAGACAGATAAACATTTCACCGCTCGCCAAGCCCGATGGGCCCTGTTCTTTTCCAGGTTCCAGTTCACTGTCACTTACATCCTGGGCACCAAGAAAACCAAGGCCGACACCCTGTCCCGCCTGCACACCGCTCCTGTCTCCAGCGAACCACCAGAACACATCCTGCCATCCTGTAAAATCCTCTCAGTGTTGTCCACCACAACGTTGGCAAAAATCCAACACGCCCAGAAAGACGTGGATCCATCATGCCCCTCAGGGCGTCTGTTTGTCCCCGTCCAATTCCATCCCGAGGTATTAATGTGGGCTCACCAGTCGCCCACTTCCAGTCACCCTGGAATCGACCGCACTACGGACCTGGTACAACGCCAATTCTGGTGGCCCTCCTTGTCGCAAGACGAGAAGGACTTCGTCCGGGGCTGTCACCACTGCGCCAGGCATAAACGACCTTGTTCCCGGCTGTGACCAGATGGAATAATTTAGAACTATAACATTTGAAATATTGATCACTGTTTTGCACATTGTGTGACATTTGGTAAATCTGGGGAATCAGATTGCAGAGTGGGCTGTTAAGTCCAGCACTCTGGCTTGTTTAAAGAATACTCCATGTGCTAAGGAATGTGCTAAGGAATGTGAATTGACTCCTGCTGTGCTTCATTGACCAGTCAGGGGAGGTTATTATGGACCAGTTAAAATGTCCCTTTTTCAAGCACTAATTTGTATTCTTATCTAGATAAGAGTGTCTGGAAGTGTATATAAGCAGTGTGTTTTATCAATAAAGGCTGTTCTGTTCTACCCTCCTTAATACAAGTCTTGGCTGTATTTCTGGAGGGGGTTGGGCTGGGGATTCTCACCTTAGCCACTGCAGGAGCGAATTCACTTGCCTCGCCGGTCTACTGGCCTAGGGCCTCTGGGAACCCCACCATGGATTCTGCAGCTAAATTCACTAGCTCTGCCAGTCTGCAAGGGGGCAGCATCCAGTTGTTCCTGTCTGAGTATCCAGGACCTCCAGGAAGCAGCAGGGCTCCAGCCAGCCAGGGAAGAGGTGCAGCGGCGGTTCAGGAACCGACGACCCCAAAGGGTCCGGTAAATCCTTGTACAGTCACATTTGGTGGCAGTGAGGTGGGATGCCCTCTTCCTAAAGGCATCCAAACCGCCAACGGGACAATCTCCATCGGGAGATTTGGCTGGAGCCAATTGCAAGCATATGGAGGGGTTCTACAAGCAGCTGAAGCGATCCACGTTAAAAGAGATCCTAACTGCCAGAGGTGGAGATGCAAGTGGACCCAGAAAGACTGATTTGGTTGAGGCTTTGATGCAGATGGACCGTCTATCAGTTGGAACGGCTATCCCTGCAAGCCTGCAGACCAGCATGGGATCCAGGGAGAGCTCTACAGAGCATGAGGATGCCTTCACCCGAGATGTCAAGATCCGGCTTGCTTTTTATGGGCCCAATCCATCTGCTGAGGTGGTGGATAGAGTCATGGCCATGGTGACTCAGGAGAGGACAGCAGAAAGGGAGGAACGTCTGAGGATGGCAGAACTGAAGAGAGGCTCGAGAGACTCTGGATTTCCACGGAGCTGTGGATCCCGGAAGGGCAAACTGCCTCATCAAGCCTTCAGGGTGTTTGAGGAGAGCACAGAAGACATAGATGGGTACCTGCAAGATTTTGAGAGGCAATGCGCCCTTTATGAGATTGATCAGAGAGACTGGGTAACAATTCTGGTGGGCAAGCTGACTGGACGTGTAGCCGAGGCATATCGAGCCCTATCTGATGAAGTCAGCCGCGATTATGCGGAGATGAAAAGGTGCCTGGTATGCAGTTACCCCCGAAGCCTACAGGCGGATGTTCCGAGATACCCGACAGCGGCAACAGGACTCTTATGCGGAATGGGTGTACCGCATGGACCGTGCTTGTGCCAACTGGCTACTGGGCTGCAATGCAAAGACTATGGAGGATTATCGGCAGCTTTTACTACTGGAGCAATTCTTTCAACATACGCCTCCTGAAGTTCGGGGTTGGGTAAGGGACCGTGATCCAGCTACAGTAGGGGAAACGGCCAAGTTAGCTGACAAATATGTGTAAACCTGATGGAGTGGGCCCTGGCCCTCTCCGGTCCCCCCCACAGGATCTAATGCCACCCCTCAAGGGATCCAGGTACCAGGGCCCTGCCCCATTCCCATCACTAGCCGCCAGCCCAGTAGAAGGCGAAGTTCTGGTCTGCAGTGCTATAATTGTTTGCAGCTGGGACATGTTCGGAGCAGTTGCCCTCAGAGACGGTCCTGACCTAGACCCCTGCCCCAGAGGCTGGTATCTACACTGGTCCCACCCCAGAATGCTCCAAGACAAGCCTACTGTATGGAAAGATATGTGGAGGCTCAAGAGAATGGGCCCTGTCGCTCTCCTGTACAATCCAAACGAATTACTACGGACACTCGAATGGGACAGATACCAAATCTCAGCCCCATTCCCATCAGTCACAACCAGCCCAGTAGTGGGCACCGCTATGGACTGCAGTGTGATGATTGTTTGCAGCCTGGGCTCTTCGGAGCAATTACCCTCAGAGACAGTCACAGCCTGGGCTCTTGCCCCAGCAGCCAGTATCTTTACTGGTCCCACCCCGGAGTGCACCAAGACAAGCCTACTGTGGAGAGGACCCTGGCACTGAACCTAGGGAGTATAATTTATCCATGGCCATGGGAGTGGATTACAATAGTGCTCCTTTTGGCAGGGACGAAGTGTGGGGACCGATCCACGAGGTGAGCCTGGTCCAAACCGCCAGCACAGATAACCGAGGACACCATGGTCAGACAGTGCTGGTGAACGGGCAGCCAGCCAAGGGGTTGAGAGACACTGGGGCCGCAATTACTATGGTACAACCCCACCGGGTCCCCCACAGGCAGAGAACTGGCCGGACAGTGGCAGTACAAGTTGCTGGAGGAGCCATACACCAGATTCCCTTGACCCGGATCACACCGGATTGAGGTGCTGGTGAAAGAGACTGTGAGGTGGGAGTGATGTCTGGCATCCCAGCTGAGGCACTGTTTGCAAATGATTTGGGGTATCTTACCAGTGCCTTCGCAAGCTCCATGTCTGTACAACCCCAAAGGTGGCTGCATTTCTAAATATGGTTGTAGGAAAAATGGACAGTTGTTACACAGCTGGAGCTTCTCCCTCCACCTTTAACATTCAGTGCGGACCTAGCAGGTCCAACAAAAAGGCTGATAGATTATCCTTGCAAGAAGATACCTGAAAGACTTTGTGGACAGTGCAGAGGTGGATCCGTTGGGATCATACCTGGTCTGTCCAAGACTTGGGGGGGGGGAAAGTAGTGTGACCAGATGGAAAAATTTAGAACTATAACATTTGAAATATTGATCACTGTTTTGTACATTGTGTGACATTTGGTAAATCTGGGGAATCAGATTGCAGAGTGGGCTGTTAAATCCAGCACTCTGGCTTGTTTAAAGAATACTCCATGTGCTAAGGAATGTGAATTGACTCCTGCTGTGCTTCATTGACCAGTCAGGGGAGGTTATTGTGGACCAGTTAAAATGTCCCTTTTTCAAGCACTAATTTGTATTCTGATCTTGATAAGAGTGTCTGGAAGTGTATATAAGCAGTGTGTTTTATCAATAAAGGCTGTTCTGTTCTACCCTCCTTAATACAAGTCTCAGCTGTATTTCTGGAGGGGGTTGGGCTGGGGATTCTGACCTTAGCCACTGCAGGAGCGAATTCACTTGCCTCGCCGGTCTACTGGCGTAGGGCCTCTGGAAACCCCACATAGGATTCTGCAGCTAAATTCACTAGCTCTGCCAGTCTGCAAGGGGGCAGCATCCAGTTGTTCCTGCCTGAGTATCCAGGACCTCCAGGAAGCAGTAGGGCTCCAGCCAGCCAGGGAAGAGGGGCAGCAGCAGTGGCGGTTCAGGAACCGATGACCCCAAAAGGGTCCGGTAAATCCTGGTACCGTCACACCGACCTACAGGCCTTCTTCAGCCCCTTCATATGCCTTCCTCACCCTGGACACACATTGCTTTGGACTTCGTGGTGGACCTACCGCCATCCAAGAAAAACACCGTTATCCTGGTTGTTGTAGACCACTTCTCCCGCCAAGCACACTTCATCCCTTTGCCTAAATTGCCTTCCTCGCAGCAGTTGGCCAATATCTTCCTCCGAGAAGTGTTCCGTTTGCACGGCCTCCCTCTCCAGATGTTATCAGACAGGGGCAGCCAATTCACCTCCCGGTTCTGGAGGGCTTTTTGTGCCCGTCTCGGCATCACTGTGCACCTGTCCTCTGCCTATCATCTGCAGTCCAAGGGACAGAGAGGACCAACCAGTCGCTAAAACAGTACTTACGCCTGTTCGTGGAGCCCCTTCAGGATAACTGGACAGATCTCCTTCCGTTGGCGGAATTTGCCTTCAACAGCGGTCATCACAAATCACTCCAGTGTTCTCCTTTCTTCGCTGCTGGCGGGTTTAACCCCGCGTAACTCCTGCTGTCGTCCCCCTCTGGCGTTCCCGCCGTGGATACCCATGTGGACGATTTAGAAGGACACTGGCAGTGAATCCGCTCAAAACTAGTGACAGCAGCAGCAAGGTACAAAAGGGCGGCGGACAAGCGGTGGGTTCCAGGTACTGCTTTCACGGTTGGGGATGAAGTGCGGCTCTCAACCCCCTCTATATTGGGCCTTTCCGGATCCGCTCCCAGGTTTCCCCTGTAACCTTTGCCCTGGATTTACCGCCCTCCATGCCGATGCCCGACGCTTTCCATGTGTCCCTGCTCAAGCCTCTAGTACGCACCCGGTTCACCCCGCGATCGGCAGTCGTGCCTCCCGTCCAGGTAGGTGGCCAGGAGGAGTATGTGGTCTGTAAGATCCTGGACTCCTGCTTTGTTCGGGGTTCCCTCCAGTATCTCGTGGACTGGAAGGGCTATAGCCCTGAGGAGCAAACGTGGGTTCTGGTTCTCAATCTCCATGCCCCGGCTCTGCGGAGTGCATTTCACCGCGCCTTTCCCTCCAGGCCCGGTTGTCCAGGGGCTCCCTTTGAGGGGAGGGGTGTCACCATCTCTTGGCTGGCGCTGCCTTCCAGCTCGTACGTCTTTTTTTTCCTCCCCGCTGTGGCGATAGCTGTTGGTTACGACTCGCTCCTTTTAGCCCGCGCATTCGCAGGATGCCGCTGTCTCTTTCCTTGGCATCTGCGCATGCATCCAGGTAGGCATTCCACGGATCCTAAGCCTCCTATCCTGCATGGCTCCCAGACGAGCCTCCCTCCTGTCCTCTTCCCATTGGCTCCTGTTTACTATTTGAACGGGCTGTCCCAGACTGAGGGTGCCCGTTCCATGAGCTCCATATTGCTGACCTCTGGCTTACCTGTCTACAGCAAACCTCTGACTCCTGGCTTGACCTCTGGCTCCACCTGACCATTCCTCTTGTCAACTATCCAGCTTGATTCCGACGGCCTGGTTCCCAACGGTTCCCAGTTATTCCCATCCCGCTTGCATCCAGGCTCAACTGGGGTGGAACAATCTGGTTTCAAGACCAGCATCTTTAACCAGCTTCGGCTGCAGCAAGGGAGTACCTGGAACGCCGTCACCGCTTGCAAGCCTTGTACTCAAGCTACGCACGGCAGCATCTGAACCTGAGCCGGCACCACACGGGTCCATATCCATGTGCGTGACACCCTCCCTGACTTCCTTGTCAACTACCGTCTAGCCACTTCACTTGATCAGGTGTAGGTGATTTGGGACTGAACGCCAAACAGCAGGTTCAACAGATTCTAGAGATTAGGGCTGCTATGTTCTCCCCTCTACCTGGTACAACCCATCTGACTCAACACACAGTCAACAAAACATGTCATCGCTCCCTCAGACAGCCACCTTACTGGGTACCGGAGGCAGTACGACCACACATGGAGGCTGAAATTGCCAACATGCGTGCCCTGGGTATCATCCAACCTTCCAACAATCCCTGGGCATCTCTTGTAGTACTGGTGCCCAAAAAGGATGGAACAACCCAGTTTTGTGTGGATTATGGGAGGCTCAATGATATTACCGTCACTGACGCTTATCCTATGCCCCATGTTGATGACCTCCTAGATAGGCTGACAGGGGCCCACTTCCTGACAAAACTGGACCGTAACCGTGGCTACTGGCAAATCCCCTTGGCTCAGGATGCTCAAGAAAAGTCAGCCTTCATCACCCCATTTGGCCTGTACCAGTTTACGGTCAAGCCCTTTGGGATGAAGAATGCCCCGGCTACATTCCAGCGGCTGGTGGATTGCCTCCTTGAGGGGGCACAAAGTTAAGCTTGTGCCTACCTTGACAATATAGCCATCTACAGCCGTACCTGGGAGAAGCATCTGCAGCAGCTGGATGATGTGTTGGACCGGATTCAGGCAGCTGGGTTAACCATCCGACCTGACAAATGCCAAGTTGGGATGGCCGAAGTACAATACCTGGGCCACTGGGTGGGAAGTGGACAGCTAGGGCTAGAGCCTGCAAAAGTAGTGACTATTGTTAACTGGCCAGGGCCCCAGACTAAAAAACAAGTGCTTGCATTTTTGGGGACAGCTGGGTATTATAGAAAGTTTGTCCCATCTTACAGCTACTTGGCCAAACCTCTGGCAGACCTGACAAAGAAGGTGCTACCCCGCTCAGTGACATGGACCCCAGAGTGCAACAAGGCCTTCAACGCCCTTAAACAGGCCCTGAGCAGAAGTCCCGTATTGGCTGCCCCAGACTTTAGCCCCCTTTTCATCGTATAGACTGATGCCTCCACGTTTGGCATAGGGGCGGTACTGAGTCAGGTGAACTCCAAGGGTGAAGAACATCCAGGCGCTTACCTGAGTTGTGAACTAGTGGAAAGGGAGGTTGGGTATGCAGCCATCAAGAAGGAATGCTTAGCTCTCGTGTGGGCAATCAAAAAATTGCAACCCTATCTCTATGGCCGGGACTTTACAGTTACAACAGATCACAACCCTCCGTGCTGGCTCAACAGGTTCTCCGGGGACAATGGCCGGTTGCTGCGGTGGAGCCTGTCCTTACAGCCTTATAGTTTTGATGTGCAATACAGGCAGGGGCAGGCCCATAGCAATGCTGATGGCCTCTCCTGGCAAGAGGACTATTGAAGACCTATTACTTTCGGACAGAATTGTTGGGTCTGAACAAGACCACCCCAAACTACTCTCTTATTTGGGAGGGGGAGGAGTGTGAAGAAACAGGAGGTTAAACTTTTATGTACCTGTGATATATGAGGACTGTAGGATTACATGGATATTACAGCAATACATCTGCTATGTACTTTTCCTGTCTCAAGTCCTTTGTACTCAACCTTGCCAACTATTGGCTGAATCTTGCATTGCAGCGTTGTGCTATGCACTGCCATCTATTGGTTGGTAACAAGCATAGCAGCATTGTTCAGTGCACTGACATCTATTGGTTGGTGACAAACATTGCAGCATTGCTGTGACCCATGCGAGTATGCAAATATGTCATTGTTGCATTCTGGTACCTTCAGTTTCTCATCAATGTTTTAATTATACTCCCCCATACTACACCCCAAAATTGTGATACTCTGTTATGTTGGTTGTATGTCTTGTCTACTGTGTATTGTGGTATTTTGTTATATTCATGTTGCCCTAAGTTAAATGTATACTGTGAAAGACTTGGCATTCAATTTCAATAACCTTAGATGTGTATGTTTCTACTCCTGAAGCAGATGTTTAGGCCTTATTAAAGATAATGTTGGTTTACCAGGGCAGATGGCCTAGTTCTTGCCTGAAGGAGGAAGTGTTATCACTGCAGAGTGGACTAAACCTGTTCCCCAGAACAAGGCAGAGACTTTGCATAAGAGGGGACAATACCTGCTTTGCAGTGACTTGTTCCAGTGGGTAGAAGTGGGAGTCCCTACCCAAGTCACTGATCTTCATTGGGCTGGCTGCACCTGGAGGTCTTCCAATCCGGTTGACCGCTCCTCCTCTGGGTGGTGCAGCTAGATCCAGTGGCAAAGGACCTGGTAGGTGCCCCCCTAACACTACAGGGGTGGGTGCCTGCTGTGGGGCTGTCGCAATAACTACTACTAATCACATGAGATGATCACTATTAATTACAACTAATAATCACATGAGATCATTACTAATAACTACTACTGCTAATCACATGAGATTATCACTATTAACAACTCCTAATCACACGAGACAATCACTAGTAGGAACTACTGCTAATAGATAGTTCCAAATGCTGCTTATCACACAAGAAGGTGTGATGTCTTGTTACCTCCGTGTCACTTGAAGCCACTTTGCTGATTTGGGGAATTGGGGTTCTTGGGATAACAAGGAAATGAACAGGAGCCTGAGGGTTCACATCTCGAAATGCCAGACACTGTGGGATAGAAAGTGAATATATAGTGATACTGTACAGGTATATAGCAGTGAGTGGATATATAGTGATACTGTACAGGTATATAGCAGTGAGTGGATATATATAGTGATACTGTACAGGTATATAGCAGTGAGTGGATATATAGTGATACTGTACAGGTATATAGTAGTGAGTGGATATATAGTGATACTGTACAGGTATATAGTAGTGATGGATATATATACTGATACTGTACAGGTATATAGTAGTGAGTGGATACATATAGTGATACTGTACAGGTATATAGTAGTGAGTGGATATATATAGTGATACTGTACAGGTATATAGTAGTGATGGATATATATAGTGATACTGTACAGGTATATAATAGTGAGTGGATATATATATAGTGATAATGTACAGGTATATAGTAGTGAGTGGATATATATATAGTGATACTGTACAGGTATATATCTGCCGGTGTACAAGAGGAGGGGGCTCTAGAGCGACTCTCTGCCGGTGTATAAGAGGAGGGGGCTCTAGAGCGACTCTCTGCCGGTGTATAAGAGGAGGGGGCTCTAGAGCGACTCTCTGCCAGTGTATAAGAGGAGGGGGCTCTAGAGCGACACTCTGCTGGTGTATAAGAGGAGGGGGCTCTAGAGCGACTCTCTGCCGGTGTATAAGAGGAGGGGGCTCTAGAGCGACTCTCTGCCGGTGTATAAGAGGAGGGGGCTCTAGAGCGACTCTCTGCCGGTGTATAAGAGGAGGGGGCTCTAGAGCGACTCTCTGCCGGTGTATAAAAGGAGGGGGCTCTAGAGCGACACTCTGCTGGTGTATAAGAGGAGGGGGCTCTAGAGCGACTCTCTGCCGGTGTATAAGAGGAGGGGGCTCTAGAGCGACTCTCTGCCGGTGTATAAGAAGAGGGGATTCTAGACAGACTCTATGCTGGTGTATAAGAGGAGGGGGCTCTAGAGCGACTCTCTGCCGGTGTATAAGAGGAGGGGGCCCTAGAGTGACTCTCTGCCAGTGTATAAGAGGAGGGGGCTCTAGAGCGACTCTCTGCTGGTGTATAAGAGGAGGGGGCTCTAGAGCGACTCTCTGCTGGTGTATAAGAAGAGGGGATTCTAGAGAGACTCTATGCTGGTGTATAAGAGGAGGGGGCTCTAGAGCGACTCTCTGCCGGTGTATAAGAGGAGGGGGCTCTAGAGTGACTCTCTGCCGGTGTATAAGAGGAGGGGGCTCTAGAGCGACTCTCTGCCGGTGTATAAGAGGAGGGGGCCCTAGAGTGACTCTCTGCCAGTGTATAAGAGGAGGGGGCTCTAGAGCGACTCTCTGCTGGTGTATAAGAGGAGGGGGCTCTAGAGCAACTCTCTGCTGGTGTATAAGAAGAGGGGATTCTAGAGAGACTCTATGCTGGTGTATAAGAGGAGGGGGCTCTAGAGCGACTCTCTGCCGGTGTATAAGAGGAGGGGGCTCTAGAGTGACTCTCTGCCGGTGTATAAGAGGAGGGGGCTCTAGAGCGACTCTCTGCCGGTGTATAAGAGGAGGGGGCTCTAGAGAGACTCTCTGCCGGTGTATAAGAGGAGGGGGCTCTAGAGAGACTCTATGCTGGTGTATAAGAGGAGGGGGCTCTAGAGAGACTCTCTGCTGGTGTATAAGAGGAGGGGGCTCTAGAGAGACTCTATGCTGGTGTATAAGAGGCTGCAGTTGCTCTCAGTACCTTGTCATCCTCGTAAATAATTTCAGCCGGGAGTGTCTTCTGGATGATTCTAGAGAAGATGGTGGGAGAAGGGTTGAGTGTCTCGCTCCGCTCAGCCGCAGCTCTCTGCGCTCTCTGCACCTCCAGACTGTCTGCTCCATCACCAGAACTGCGGAATCGCTGGAGGAGCCACAAGAACCAATCAGAACTCAAAGCCAGTGGAGCAGCACAGGGTATGGGACCAAGGGGATGTACCGGAATATAAGAGGGGATAGGGGCAAGGGATAGGGGAGGACAGTACAGGGATAACATTAGGGATAGGGTTGAAGGGAGGTACGGGGAGAAGTACAGGAATATTAGAGAGGGGACAGGGGTGAGGGGGAGGGATAACATTAGGGATGGGGTTGTGGGGAGGTACAGGGGAGAAGTACAGAATATTAGAGGGGGGATAGGGGTGTGGGGGATGGATAACATTAAGGAGAGGGCTGAAGGGAGGTACAAGGGTATATATTACAGGAATAGACGTGCCAGTGGAGTAGTGCCTTACCTGTTGTTGGTTCCATAATAGACTCTGTGTAGCTGCAAGAACCCGAGAGGAGAGAATGGGTTGGGAGCATCTGACTGACAGGCTGGTGTAGAGAACCCGCAGGGCAGGTAACACGGACATCTATGGGGAAAGACACACAGACAGTCAGGTAATAAAGACTCACTCACAAGGAAGCCAGGGATTACAAGTTACAGAGACACAGGATGCCATCCGGTGGTATCTATAGACACGCGCAGGTACAGCAAGACGTCACTCAGTATTTACCGGCACCCTAGGTACAGTGTGATGACCCTGTGGTATTTACCGGCCCTCGCTGGTACAGTGTCCAGTCCTGCTGTATTTACCGGCCCTCACTGGTACGGTTCCTAGACCTGTGGTATTTACCAGCCCTCACTGGTACAGTGTCCAGTCCTGTTGTATTTACCGGCCCTCGCTGGTACAGTGTCCAGTCCTGTTGTATTTACCGGCCCTCGCTGGTACAGTGTCCAGTCCTGTTGTATTTACCGGCCCTCGCTGGTACAGTGTCCAGTCCTGTTGTATTTACCGGCCCTCGCTGGTACAGTGTCCAGTCCTGTTGTATTTACCGGCCCTCGCTGGTACAGTGTCCAGTGCTGCAGTATTTATGGGCACTAGCAGGTACAGTGTCCAGTGCTGCGGTATTTATGGGCACTAGCAGGTACAGTGTCCAGTCCTGCGGTATTTACTGAGCCTCGCTGGTACAGTGTCCAGTCCTGCGGTATTTACCGAGCCTCGCTGGTACAGCGTACAGTGCTGCGGTATTTATCAGCACTAGAACTAGTGTCCAGTCCTGCGGTATTTACCGACACTAGCAGATACAGTGTCCAGTCCTGCGGTATTTACCGACACTAGCAGATACAGTGTCCAGTGCTGCGGTATTTATCGGCACTAGCAGGTACAGTGTCCAGTGCTGTGGTATTTATCGGCACTAGCAGGTACAGTGTCCAGTGCTGCGGTATTTATAGGCACTAGCAGGTACAGTGACCAGTCCTGCGGTATTTATCGGCACTAGCAGGTACAGTGTCCAGTGCTGCGGTATTTATCTGCACTAGCAGGTACAGTGTCCAGTCCTGCGGTATTTATCGGCACTAGCAGATACAGTGTCCAGTGCTGCGGTATTTATCGGCACTAGCAGGTACAGTGTCCAGTGTTGCGGTATTTATCGGCACTAGCAGATACAGTGTCCAGTGCTGCTGTATTTATCGGCACTAGCAGGTACAGTGTCCAGTGCTGCGGTACTTATCGGCACTAGCAGGTACAGTGTCCAATGCTGCGGTATTTATCGGCACTAGCAGGTACAGTGACCAGTCCTGCGGTATTTATCGGCACTAGCAGGTACAGTGTCCAGTCCTGCGGTATTTATCGGCACTAGCAGGTACAGTGTCCAGTCCTGCGGTATTTATCGGCACTAGCAGGTACAGTGTCCAGTCCTGCGGTATTTATCGGCACTAGCAGTTACAGTGTCCAGTGCTGCGGTATTTATCGGCACTAGCAGGTACAGTGTCCAGTCCTGCGGTATTTATCGGCACTAGCTGGTACAGTGTCCAGTGCTGCGGTATTTACCGACACTAGCAGGTACAGTGTCCAGTGCTGCGGTATTTATCGGCATTAGCAGATACAGTGTACAGTGCTGCGGTACTTATCGGCATTAGCATATACAGTGTCCAGTGCTGCGGTATTTATCGGCACTAGCAGGTACAGTGACCAGTGCTGCGGTATGTATAGGCACTAGCAGGTACAGTGTCCAGTGCTGCGGTATTTATCGGCACTAGCAGGTACAGTGTCCAGTGCTGCGGTATTTATCGGCACTAGCAGGTACAGTGTCCAGTGCTGCGGTATTTATCGGCACTAGCAGGTACAGTGTCCAGTGCTGCGGTACTTATCGGCACTAGCAGGTACAGTGTCCAGTCCTGCGGTATTTATCTGCACTAGCAGGTACAGTGTCCAGTGCTGCGGTATTTATAGGCACTAGCAGGTACAGTGTCCAGTGCTGTGGTATTTATCGGCACTAGCAGGTACAGTGTCCAGTGCTGCGGTATTTATCGGCACTAGCAGGTACAGTGTCCAGTGCTGCGGTATTTATCGGCACTAGCAGGTACAGTGTCCAGTGCTGCGGTATTTATCGGAACTAGCAGGTACAGTGTCCAGTGCTGCGGTATTTATCGGCACTAACAGATACAGTGTCCAGTCCTGCGGTATTTATCGGCGCTAGCAGATACAGTGTCCAGTGCTGCGGTATTTATCGGCACTAGCAGGTACAGTGTCCAGTGTTGCGGTATTTATCGGCACTAACAGATACAGTGACCAGTCCTGCGGTACTTATCGGCACTAGCAGGTACAGTGTCCAGTGCTGCGGTATTTATCGGCATTAGCAGGTACAGTGTCCAGTCCTGCGGTATTTATCGGCACTAGCAGGTACAGTGTCCAGTCCTGCGGTATTTATCGGCACTAGCAGGTACAGTGTCCAGTGCTGCTGTATTTATCGGCACTAGCAGGTACAGTGTCCAGTGCTGCGGTATTTATCTGCACTAGCAGGTACAGTGTCCAGTGCTGCGGTATTTATCTGCACTAGCATATACAGTGTCCAGTGCTGCGGTATTTATGGGCACTAGCAGATACAGTGTCCAGTGCTGCGGTATTTATCGGCACTAGCAGATACAGTGTCCAGTGCTGCGGTATGTATCGGCACTAGCAGGTACAGTGTCCAGTGCTGTGGTATTTATCGGCACTAGCATATACAGTGTCCAGTGCTGCGGTATTTATCTGCACTAGCAGGTACAGTGTCCAGTGCTGCGGTATTTATCGGCACTAGCAGGTACAGTGTCCAGTGCTGTGGTATTTATCGGCACTAGCATGTACAGTGTCCAGTGCTGCGGTATTTATCGGCACTAGCAGGTACAGTGTCCAGTCCTGCGGTATTTATCGGCACTAGCAGGTACAGTGTCCAGTCCTGCGGTATTTATCAGCACTAGCAGGTACAGTGTCCAGTGCTGCGGTATTTATCGGCATAAGCAGGTACAGTGTCCAGTCCTGCGGTATTTATCGGCACTAGCAGGTACAGTGTCCAGTCCTGCGGTATTTATCGGCACTAGCAGTTACAGTGTCCAGTGCTGCGGTATTTATCGGCACTAGCAGGTACAGTGTCCAGTGCTGTGGTATTTATCGGCACTAGCAGGTACAGTGTCCAGTCCTGCGGTATTTATCAGCACTAGCAGGTACAGTGTCCAGTGCTGCAGTATTTATCGGCATTAGCAGGTACAGTGTCCAGTCCTGCGGTATTTATCGGCACTAGCAGGTACAGTGTCCAGTCCTGCGGTATTTATCAGCACTAGCAGTTACAGTGTCCAGTCCTGCGGTATTTATCGGCACTAGCAGATACAGTGTCCAGTGCTGCGGTATTTATCGGCACTAGCAGATACAGTGTCCAGTGCTGCGGTATTTATCGGCACTAGCAGGTACAGTGTGCAGTCCTGCGGTATTTACCGACACTAGCAGGTACAGTGTCCAGCGCTGCGGTAATTATCGGCACTAGCAGATACAGTGTCCAGCGCTGCGGTATTTATCGGCACTAGCAGGTACAGTGTGCAGTCCTGCGGTATTTACCGACACTAGCAGGTACAGTGTCCAGCGCTGCGGTAATTATCGGCACTAGCAGATACAGTGTCCAGCGCTGCGGTATTTATCGGCATTAGCAGGTACAGTGTCCAGTGCTGCGGTATTTATCTGCACTAGCAGGTACAGTGTACAGAATTATTACAGCAGTAACTGTCCTCCTCAGGTGGAGCTGGAACTGTCCTCCTCAGGTGGAGCTGGAACTGTCCTCCTCAGGTGGAGCTGGAACTGTCCTCCTCAGGTGGAGCTGGAACTGTCCTCCTCAGGTGGAGCTGGAACTGTCCTCCTCAGGTGGAGCTGGAACTGTCCTCCTCAGGTGGAGCTGGAACTGTCCTCCTCAGGTGGAGCTGGAACTGTCCTCCTCAGGTGGAGCTGGAACTGTCCTCCTCAGGTGGAGATGGAACTGTCCTCCTCAGGTGGAGATGGAACTGCCCTCCTCAGGTGGAGCTGGAACTGCCCTCCTCAGGTGGAGCTGGAACTGCCCTCCTCAGGTGGAGCTAGAACTGCCCTCCTCAGGTGGAGCTAGAACTGCCCTCCTCAGGTGGAGCTGGAACTGTCCTCCTCAGGTGGAGCTGGAACTGTCCTCCTCAGGTGGAGCTGGAACTGCCCTCCTCAGGTGGAGCTGGAACTGCCCTCCTCAGGTGGAGCTGGAACTGCCCTCCTCAGGTGGAGCTGGAACTGCCCTCCTCAGGTGGAGCTGGAACTGTCCTCCTCAGGTGGAGCTGGAACTGCCCTCCACAGGTGGAGCTAGAACTGCCCTCCTCAGGTGGAGCTAGAACTGCCCTCCTCAGGTGGAGCTGGAACTGCCCTCCTCAGGTGGAGCTGGAACTGCCCTCCTCAGGTGGAGCTGGAACTGCCCTCCTCAGGTGGAGCTAGAACTGTCCTCCTCAGGTGAAGCGGTTACTATTAAATTATGTGGAGAAAAGCAGCATCAGATCAGACTTCTCTGGCAGACAATCTCTAGAAATAAAATGTCCCTTTACAGGCAGTCTGAGCTGTAATAAAGTCTAATGAAGCACATACCAGAAGAGAGAGAAAGAGAGAGAGAGTGTGTGTGTGTGTGTGTGGGGGGGGTCCTAACACAACTTTATAGACACCTTCTCCACATGCTGCACGCCACTCTGTTCTTGAAGGGGTTCATTAAAGGGGAATTATCACCCCAAATAAAGTTTCCCCCCCAACAATTACCCATTTAGCAATTAGTTTAACAATAGTCATATTATCCAGCATAATTACCGCGTTACTGAGAAATCCTAATTCTGCCGAGACTGGCAGCCAGGCAACAGCGCTTTAGAAGAATCTGCGCGCCTGCGCCTTCAGTCCCTTCTGGTACCTAAAGGTACAATGCAGAGCCTCCTAGAGGAGACCGGGACTAACAGTGCAGGCGTGCAGATCTCTGTAAGCAATGATGTCTGCGCTGTTGCCTGGCCGTTAGTCTTGGCCCAAGTAGGATTTCTCAGTAACACAGTGATTATGCTGGAGAATAATACTACTGTTACGCTAATCACTAGATGGGTAATTGTTGGGGGAAACTTTATTTGGGGTGATAATTCCCCTTTAAGCTGGAAGGCTTTGCGGAGGGGCGTGGCTCCCTCTCCCAGCTGGAAGGCTTTGCGGAGGGGCGTGGCTCCCTCTCCCAAACTAGAAGGCTTTGTGTAGGGGCGTGGCTCCCTCTTCCAGCTGGAAGGCTTTGCGGAGGGGCGTGGCTCTCTCTCCCAGCTGGACGGCTTTGCGGAGGGGCGTGGCTCCCTCTCCCAGCTGGAAGGCTTTGCGGAGGGGCGTGGCTCCCTCTCCCAGCTGGAAGGCTTTGCGGAGGGGCGTGGCTCCCTCTCCCAAACTAGAAGGCTTTGCGGAGGGGCATGGCTCCCTCTCCCAGCTGGACGGCTTTGCGGAGGGGCGTGGCTCCCTCTCCCAGCTGGAAGGCTTTGCGGAGGGGCGTGGCTCCCTCTCCCAGCTGGAAGGCTTTGCGGAGGGGCGTGGCTCCCTCTCCCAGCTGGAAGGCTTTGCGGAGGGGCGTGGCTCCCTCTCCCAGCTGGAAGGCTTTGCGGAGGGGCGTGGCTCCCTCTTCCAGCTGGAAGGCTTTGCGGAGGGGCATAGCTCCCTCACCCAGCTGGAAGGCTTTCCGGAGGGGCGTGGCTCCCTCTCCCAACCGGAAGGCTTTTTGGAGGGGCGTGGCTCCCTCTCCCAGCTAGAAGGCTTTGCAGAGGGGCGTGGCTCCCTCTCCCAGCTAGAAGGCTTTGCGAAGGGGCGTGGCTCCCTCTCCCAGCTGGAAGGCTTTGTGGAGGGGCGTGGTTCCCTCTCCCAACTGGAAGGCTTTGCGGAGGGGCGTGGCTCCCTCTCCCAACTGGAAGGCTTTGTGGAGGGGCGTGGCTCCCTCTCCCAGCTGGAATGCTTTGTGGAGGGGCGTTGCTCCCTCTCCCAACTGGAAGGCTTTGCGGAGGGGAGTGGCTCCCTCTCCCAGCGAGAAGGCTTTGTGGAGGGGCGTGGCTCCCTCTCCCAACTGGAAGGCTTTGTGGAGGGGCGTGGCTCCCTCTCCCAGCTGGAAGGCTTTGTGGAGGGGCGTGGCTCCCTCTCCCAGCTAGAAGGCTTTGCAGAGGGCCGTGGCTCCCTCTCCCAGCTGGAAGGCTTTGTGGAGGGGCGTCAGATTTAGGAGTTTTCAACTGCCTTTGTGTAAACCACTAACTTCCTGCTTAGGTAACATTGGCGCATCCTTGAAAAATAACTGTGGCTTGGAATATCCCAGCAGGGGGCAACACATGACATCAGTTCTCTAACGTCTCGGTACGCAGGTTTTCTCTTTTTATATAGGCGCACTTGCATTTTTTTTTGCAGATTTTGACCTCTTTCTAAGAACATATTAAGTGTGGGACAGCGGTACATAGTAGGAGGATTGTGTAACTTTATTGCTATAATGGCATATAAGTGGTGGGCTAGTGGAGGTATGTGAAGGAGTCACACTCCTCTGCAGCAGGAACACTAAATTTCAAAAGAGTAAAAACTTTAGGACAAGAGGCCATAGTCTAAAACTAGAGGGACACAGGTTTAGACGTAATGTAAGAAAGTTTTACTTCACTGAGAGGGTAGTAGATAAGTGGAATAGCCTACCAGCAGAAGTGGTAGAAGTTAATACAGTGACAGAATTTAAGCATGCATGGGATAGGCATAAGGCGGTACTGAACGTAAGAAAAGACCAAGGACCAAAAAAGGTTTGAGGTTGGGTTTTTTTTTTTGTAGGAAAATGGGCGACTAGATGGGCCGAATGGTTCTTATCTGCCGTCAAATTCTATGTTTCTATCTTGGCATACGATGTGATACATCAACAGAACTGCTATTATGTACACCAGATCCCCAGGAATGCTTAGGAGTACTTCTGCAGCTGGTAGTTATGACCCCTCTGACCTGTTGATGGTGTGTCCCCCAGTCAGACCTGTGGTTTTGCTTCAGGTAGGATCTCATTCAGAATGTGCCTAGGCGTGAGTCTGCTTTCCCCCTGCTCACATGCTTTTTACACAAAGGATAACAACATGCTTAGATTTTGGATCATGAGTGATGTATCTCCATACTGAGGTCTTCATGGACTGCAGGCTTCCTGAGGGGCTGCTGCTGCTACTACTACTACTGGGGCTAGATGTTGATGGAATTCTACTGCTAGGTGACAAAGGTGCAGCACTTGCAGCAGAGGTACTCATAATACCTAAAGTTGTGAATGTTAATAACTTGTGTTGTTGCTGCTGCTGGTTACTCAACCCAAGTGTGTGTGACTGAGTGTGGCTTGGACTTAAAAACGATGATGTTGCCGATGAGGACTGTGTATTTTTAGGCAACCTCGCTTGTACAGGGTCTGACTTTCCAGTGGATTTCTCAAACTGTTTCTTGACAGATACAGTGCTCCTTTCCAGTCGTGGAAGATTGAGTCTTTTCCTTTCAGTTAATTTTCTGGCCATGGCACCATCTCTCTCAATCTCAACTCTATCTGTATCTGAAGAAGGGGAGGATGCTGGAGGGATATATATTCTAGATATACATCATCATCATCTTCATTCATCATTAGATCATCCTCAGCATCGCCAGCCGCTTCTTGCCCACTACCCCTATATTCCTCTAAGCTTTTAGAGGTGTCAAACTATTTCTTTTTACTTTTACTGTAACAAGGTTCGCTATTACTTTGAGGACAGTTGTTTTGGTGCTTGTTTGACTCACTAACATACACAGCAGTTGGTTCAGCTGCTTCACCTTCCTCCGTTGTGCCATTGCCATCATCATCACCAGAACGTGACTCGTCATCTTCAGTGTTATTCTTATAGTTTTTTTTTTTCTTTTTAAAGTACGGACACTGGTGGTGGTGGTGGAACTTTTAGTGAGATCCTGACAAACGGCCCTCCCCTGGAGGAGAGGGATCATCGGTTGCAACCATGGCTGCAGTCAGTTTTTGAACTACCAATTTACTTCCACGTCCCTGCACTGCTCCACCTTTCCCCCTGCCCCTTGTGCATTTGCTGGACATTACTCAACCACTGCATGTGTTTTTACTCTAAAGTACACAACTGATGGAGTGTTTTGTTGAGGCCAAGTCAAGACATCGCAGTCCATTTCATCTGCTATCTATCACGTCTGCCTCAGTCACATCAGGGTCCCAGACTCCCAGTCAGACGTCCATCACCTAATGATGTTTTTTTTTATTATAATTTTTTTTGGACAGTGATACAATAGGGTGGACAACAGTTTTTTTTAAAAAAAGCCTGCACCTTTCAAGTAAAATCCCACCTGCAGACTCCCCTAGGACAGATATAACAGGCGGAGCAGGAAGAAACGTGGATCACCTCTGCCTGCGTGTTTCCAGTCAGTCACACAGAATTGTGGGGTATTTATGATACTTCTGTGCTCCCCTGTCACACCCCAAACTCACCTGGCAGAGATTACAGCCAGATCAAAAAGGAGCTTCCTATGTTTAAGCGACCACATAAAATGTTGGGGTATTTGGGGTAAAACACCTTTGCTCCCTACTCCCACCCCCAGACTCCTGTAGGATAGAGATAGCAGCCAGATCAGGAAGAAACTTGGAACACGGTTGCCTTTGTCTTCCCAGTCAGTCACACTGAATATTGGGGTATTTGGGGTCAAACTCTTTTCTCCCTCCATGTCCACCAGAGTACCCCAGACTCTCCTAATACAGAGAACAGACTCCCTAAACTAAGCTTCATCTGCACTTTATTTGCAATCTTCTCTAAATCAAAATCATGCTGCTTTCTGTTCTCACAAACACAGAATGGCTGCTGTGAGAACCTGACACCCTTTTATATGTCTGTACACAGAATGGCTGCTGTGACACCCTTTTATATGTCTGTACACAGAATGGCTGCTGTGAGAACCTGACACCCTTTTATATGTCTGTACACAGAATGGCTGCTGTGACACCCTGACACCCTTTTATATGTTTGTACACATAATGGCTGCTGTGAGAACCTGACACCCTTTTATATGTCTGTACACAGAATGGCTGCTGTGACACCCTGACACCCTTTTATATGTTTGTACACATAATGGCTGCTGTGACACCCTGACATCCTTTTATATGTCTGTACACAGAATTGCTGCTGTGACACCCTGACACCCTTTTATATGTCTGTACACAGAATGGCTGCTGTGACACCCTTCTATATGTCTGCACACAGAATGGCTGCTGTGACACCCTTTTATATGACTGTACACAGAATGGCTGCTGTGAGAGCCTGACACCATTTTATATGTCTGTACACAGAATGGCGTGCCGTGAGAACCCGACACCATTTTATATGTCTGTACACAGAATGGCGTGCTGTGAGAACCCAACACCATTTTATATGTCTGTACACAAAATGGCACGCCTTGAGAACCGACACCATTTTATATGTCTGTACACAGAATGGCTGCTGTGAGAGCCTGACACCATTTTATATGTCTGTACACAGAATGGCACGCAGTGAGAACCTGACACCATTTTATATGCCTGTACACAGAATGGCTGCTGTGAGAGCCTGACACCATTTTATATGTCTGTACACAGAATGGCTGCTGTGACACACTGACACCCTTTTATATGTCTTTACACAGAATGGCATGCCGTGAGAACCTGACACCCTTTTATATGCCTGTACACAGAATGGCTGCTGTGAGAACCTGACACCCTTTCATATGCCTGTACACAGAATGGCTGCCATGAGAACCTGACACCCTTTTATATGCTTGTACACATGGAGGTGAGAACCATCTCTCCAAATCTGCACAAGCTGCATTGGTAGGGTGATTCTCCCTCGAGGTGGAACTCCTGGAAGACACCCGAGTCCCACCGGCAGGACATTGGAGTGCTTCTCCCTCGAGGTGGAACTCCCAGAAGACACCCGATTCCCAACGGCAGGACATTGGAGCGCTTCTCCCTCGAGGTAGTAGTCCCAGAAGACACCCGAGTTCCAGTGGCAGGACACTGGAGTGCTTCCCCCTCGAGGTGGAACTCCTGGAAGACACCCGAGTCCCAGCGGCAGGACATTGGGGTGATTCTCCCTCAAAGTGGAACTCCTGGAAGACATCCGAGGGCGGCAGGACATTGGGGTGATTCTCCCTCGAAGTGGAACTCCTGGAAGACACCCGAGGGCGGCAGGACATTGGGGTGATTCTCCCTCAAAATGGAACTCCTGGAAGACACCCGAGTCCCAGTGGCAGGACAATGGAGTGCTTCTCCCTCGAGGTGGAACTCCCGGAAGGCACCAGAGTCCCAGAGGCAGGACATTGGAGTGCTTCTCCCTCGAGGTAGTAGTCCTGGAAGACACCCGAGTCCCACCGGCAGGACATTGGGGTGATTCTCCCTCGAAGTGGAACTCCTGGAAGACATCCGAGGGCGGCAGGACATTGGGGTGATTCTCCCTCCATATGGAACTCGTGGAAGACACCCGAGGGTGGCAGGACATTGGAGTGATTCTCCCTCAAGGTAGTAGTCACGGAAGACACCCGAGTCCCAGTGGCAGGACATTGGAGTGCTTCTCCCTCCAGGTGGAACTCCCGGAAGACACCTGAGTCCCAGTGGCAGGAGCTCCTGTCTTTGTAAGCCTGGTGTAAGAACTACTTTTGCTGTACGGCTTCTCCCAGAATTTCTATATTTCATGTATTTTGGTGTCATTCACTATAAAGGAATTTGAATCATTGAGGGAACAAATAATAAAAATTGCGGATTTAAATGGGGCTTTTAACCCTTTGGTTACTAGGGTTGTAGAATGGGCTGTTTTATAAGGCAAAAGCAGACTGCTGAATTGAAAACCTAATTTTAATATTATATACTCACACACACATACTGACGGCATCCCTCCCCTGGTACCCCGGATTCTGGTGAGACAGGAGAAGGGGTCTACCCTGTTAGTGTGATTGGTGACTGGAATTACAGTGTCTAATCGTCCTCCCAGCTCAGACCAGTAATACTAATCATTAGTAAATTGTGTATACAGCCGTCTGGCACTATTACTGGTCTGAACTGGGAGAAGACTGGTGACTGAACAGGGATAATCTTCCTCCCAGCTCAGACCAGTAATACTGCCAGGCAGCTGTATACACGATTTACTAATGATTAGTACATACTGGGAGAAGACTGACTCTGCTCAGACACTATATGAGTAGATAGTTATCACAGAGAGGAACTTCCACTGACCCTTCAGAGTCCTGTTATAGCAAATGTGTAACGATGGACATAGAAGACTTTACAAAGTGCACTGCTGGGATTGGGGATACATGACTTTTAGATTAATCACTTTTATTATAGGTTTAACTGTTCATTTAAATAGCAGCTATTGATGGGATAGCACCCCAATGGAAGATCTATTCACCTAGGAATCTGGGGTGCATTGTAAGCCCTGGGGTGGGAACAGAACAGCATCTGAAGGTAGACCCTGGAGCTCCCTCATTGTTCCTGCAGAATAGACTCAAGTCTCTCAGTTCCCCATACACCCTCTGTATCTAGACAGAAGTCCCTCAGTTCAGTCTCTGTCCTGTGCCCATAGACCTCTGTATCTGGACTGCAGTCTCTCAGTTCAGTCTCTGTCCTGTGTGATGCTGTCCCCATAGACCTCTGTATCTGGACTGCAGTATCTCAGTTCAGTCTCTGTCCTGTCCCCATAGACCTCTGTATCCAGGCAGAAGTCTCTCAGTTCAGTCTCTGTCCTGTGTGATACGGTCCCCATAGACCTCTGTATCTGGACTGCATTCACTCTGTTCAGTCTCTGTCTTGTGCCATGCTGTCCCCATATACCCTCTGTATCTGGTCTGAAGTCTCTCAGTTCAGTCTCTGTCCTGTGCGATGCTGACCCCATAGACCTCTGTATCTGGACTGCAGTATCTCAGTTCAGTCTCTGTCCATAGACCTCTGTATCTGGACTAAAGTCTCTCAGTTAAGTCTCTATCCTGTGTGATAAGGTCCCCATAGACCTCTGTATCTGGACTGCATTCACTCTGTTCAGTCTCTGTCCTGTGCCATGCTGTCCCCATATACCCTCTGTGTCTGGTCTGAAGTCTCTCAGTTCAGTCTCTGTCCTGTGCGATGCTAACCCCATAGACCTCTGTATCTTGACTGCAGTATCTCAGTTCAGTCTCTGTTCTGCCCCCATATACCTTCTGTATCTGGTCTGAAGTCTCTCAGTTCAGTCTCTGTCCTGCGCCATGCTGACCCCATAGACCTCTGTATCTGGACTGCGGTATCTCAGTTCAGTCTCTGTTCTGTCCCCATATACCTTCTGTATCTGGTCTGAAGTCTCTCAGTTCAGTCTCTGTCCTGTGCGATGCTGACCCCATAGACCTCTGTATCTGGACTGCAGTCTCTCAGTTCAGTCTCTGTCCTGTGTGATGCTGTCCCCATAGACCTCTGTATCTGGACTGCAGTCTCTCAGTTCAGTCTCTGTCCTGTGTGATGCTGTCCCCATAGACCTCTGTATCTGGACTGCAGTCTCTCAGTTCACTCTCTGTCCTGTCCCCATAGACCTCTGTATCTGGACTGCAGTCTCTCAGTTCAGTCTCTGTCCTGCATGATGCTGTCCCCATAGACCTCTGTATCTGGACTGCAGTCTCTCAGTTCACTCTCTGTCCTGTCCCCATAGACTTCTGTATCTGGACTGAAGTCTCTCAGTTCAGTCTCTGTCCTGTCCCCATAGACCTCTGTATCTGGAATGAAGTCTCTCAGTTCACTCTCTGTCCTGTCCCCATAGACCATCTGTGATGGGCTGGAAAGCCAGATATAATGGGTTGATAGGGGCTGCACACTCTCCCCCCTAGAGTTTGTGGTTCACAGAAGGGGGCAGTTTTTGGATATCTAAGATGGCTGACAGGAGACATATCTTGGATACATGGGATGTAAAATGGATGGGAAATTATGGAATGTTTATTGTCTGTTACAAACTGTTCCTTATTAAATTACTCTTGTTTGTGCGCATATGGCCAGAGCTACAGGGGAGTAGTGAGGGGGCAGTTAGACCACAGGGGAATAGTGAGGGGGCAGTTAGACCACAGGGGAGTGGTGAGGGGACAGTTAGACCACAGGGGAGTGGTGAGGGGACAGTTAGACCACAGGGGAGCAGTGTGTGTGGGAGGGGGCAGTTAGACCACAGGGGAGCAGTGTGTGTGGGAAGGGGCAGTTAGACCATGGGGGGGAAATTAGACCACAGGAGAGTAGTGAGGGGGCAGTTAGACCACAGAGGAGTAGTGAGGGGGCAGTTAGACCACAGGGGAGCAGTGTGTGTGGGAGGGGGCAGTTAGACCACAGGGGAGCAGTGTGTGTGGGAGGGGGCAGTTAGACCACAGGGGAGCAGTGTGTGTGGGAGGGGGCAGTTAGACCACAGGGGAGCAGTGTGTGTGGGAGGGGGCAGTTAGACCAGAGGGGAACAGTGTGTGTGGGAGGGGGCAGTTAGACCACAGGGGAACAGTGTGTGTGTGGGAGGGGGCAGTTAGACCACAGGGGAGCAGTGTGTGTGGGAGGGGGCAGTTAGACCACAGGGGAGCAGTGTGTGTGGGAGGGGGCAGTTAGACCACAGGGGAGCAGTGTGTGTGGGAGAGGGCAGTTAGACCACAGGGGAGCAGTGTGTGTGGGAGGGGGCAGTTAGACCACAGGGGAGCAGTGTGTGTGGGAGAGGGCAGTTAGACCACAGGGGAGCAGTGTGTGTGGGAGGGGGCAGTTAGACCACAGGGGAGCAGTGTGTGTGGGAGGGGACAGTTAGACCATGGGGGGGAAATTAGACCACAGGAGAGTAGTGAGGGGGCAGTTAGACCACAGGAGAGTAGTGAGGGGGCAGTTAGACCATGGGGGAAAAATTAGACCACAGGGGAGTGATGAGGGGGCAGTTAGACCACAGGGGAGCGGTGTGGAGGGGCAGTTAGACCACAGGAGAGTAGTGAGGGGGCAGTTAGACCACAAGAGAGCAGTGTGTGTGTGGGAGGGGGGCAGTTAGACCATAGGAGAGTAGCGAAGGGACAGTTAGACCACAGGAGAGCAGTGTGGAGGGGCAGTTAGACCACAGGAGAGTAGTGAGGGGGCAGTTAGACCACAAGAGAACAGTGTGGAGGGGCAGTTAGACCACAGGAGAGCAGTGTGGAGGGGCAGTTAGACCACAGGAGAGCAGTGAGGGGGCACATAGACCACAGGAGAGTAGCGAAGGGGCAGTTAGACCACAGGAGAGCAGTGTGGAGGGGCAGTTAGACCACAGGAGAGTAGTGAGGGGGCACATAGACCACACGGGAGTAGTGAGGGGGCAGTTAGACCACAGGGGAGCAGTGTGTGTCGGAGGGGCCAGTTAGACCATGGGGGGGGCAATTAGACCACAGGAGAGTAGTGAGGGGGCAGTTAGACCACAGGAGAGTAGTGAGGGGGCAGTTAGACCACAGGGGAGCAGTGTGTATGGGAGGGGCCAGTTAGACCACAGGGGGCAGCTAGACCACAGGAGAGTAGTAAGGGGGCAGTTAGACCACAGGGGAGCAGTGTGTATGGGAGGGGCCAGTTAGACCATGGGGGGCAGCTAGACCACAGGAGAGTAGTAAGGGGGCAGTTAGACCACAGGGGAGTAGTGACAGCATTTAGACCACAGGGGGAGCAGTGTGGAGGGGGCAGTTAGACCACAGGGGAGTGGTGAGGGGACAGTTACACCACAGGGGAGTAGTGAGGGGGCAGCTAGACCACAGGGGAGTAGTGAGGGGGCAGTTAGACCACAGGGGAGCAGTGTGTGTGGGAGGGGCAGTTAGACCACAGGGGAGCAGTGTGTGTGTGGGAGGGGCAGTTAGACCACAGGGGAGCAGTGTGTGTGTGGGAGGGGGCAGTTAGACCACAGGGGAGCAGTGTGTGTGTGGGAGGGGGCAGTTAGACCACAGGGGAGCAGTGTGTGTGGGAGGGGGCAGTTAGACCACAGGGGAGCAGTGTGTGTGGGAGGGGGCAGTTACACCACAGGGGAGTAGTGACAGCAGTTAGACCACAGGGGAGCAGTGTGCGTGGGAGGGGGCAGTTAGACCACAGGGGAATAGTGAGGGGGCAGTTAGACCACAGGGGAGCAGTGTGTGTGGGAGGGGGCAGTTACACCACAGGGGAGCAGTGTGTGTGGGAGGGGGCAGTTAGACCACAGGGGAGTAGTGACAGCAGTTAGACCACAGGGGAACAGTGTGTGTGGGAGGGGGCAGTTACACCACAGGGGAGCAGTGTGTGTGGGAGGGGGCAGTTACACCACAGGGGAGCAGTGTGTGTGGGAGGGGGCAGTTAGACCACAGGGGAGTAGTGACAGCAGTTAGACCACAGGGGAACAGTGTGTGTGGGAGGGGGCAGTTACACCACAGGGGAGCAGTGTGTGTGGGAGGGGACAGTTACACCACAGGGGAGCAGTGTGTGTGGGAGGGGGCAGTCAGACCACAGGGGAGCAGTGTGTGTGGGAGGGGGCAGTTACACCACAGGGGAGCAGTGTGTGTGGGAGGGGGCAGTTACACCACAGGGGAGCAGTGTGTGTGGGAGGGGGCAGTTACACCACAGGGGAGCAGTGGGTGTGGGAGGGGGCAGTCAGACCACAGGGGAGCAGTGACAGCAGTTAGACCACAGGGGAGCAGTGTGCATGGGAGGGGGCAGTTAGACCACAGGGGAATAGTGAGGGGGCAGTTAGACCACAGGGGAGCAGTGTGTGTGTGGGAGGGGGCAGTTAGACCACAGGGGAGCAGTGTGTGTGGGAGGGGGCAGTTAGACCAGAGGATAACAGTAAATTTCACCTGTAGATGTAAATACTGCAGTCCCCTCAGGACCATCAGATAGAGGTGAATCCATTGTGCAGCCAGTTAATAGAGATGAACCAGGTAATAAACCTCTGGTGTCAGTGGTATAAAGCGGGCCATTAATATTAACCAAATCACCATAATGAGAGGCCTTAACTCCGCCCACTTACAGGTAACAAATAGACGTATTTAGTAACGAATCCATTAAATCCATGACATGGGGTGAAGGGGAGGATTCTGGGGACTGGCAGGGGAAGAGTTAACTTGTCTAGATCCCACAGATGTCAACTAGTCAGTGACTCACACTAAGCTGGAGAGGAAGGGGTGTAAGAAACAGCAGTGTAAGGGTTAATACCCCTCTATGTCCCCGTGACCCCCATACCCTACGTGTGTATACAGACAGACAGACACAAGGACAGACACACACTTACTGCTCAAAAGACTTCCTGACTAGACTCCTCCCACCAGCACACCCCCAGATCCTATAGGAAGAGACAGCTTCTATCTGATAGGAGGAGGGGGCTGTCATTTCTACACCAGCAGAATGGGCGGGATCAGACCCAACCAATATCCTCCACTCACCTCTCACTGCACTGTATGGTACGCTCCGGAATATACCACCTGTACCATGGGAGGAGGGGAGACGTACACACTGGACCGTACCACCTGTACCATGGGAGGAGGGGGAGACGTACACACTGGACCGTACCACCTGTACCATGGGAGGAGGGGGAGATGAACACACTGGACCGTACCACCTGTAGTATGGCAGGAGGGGGAGATGTACACACTGGACTGTACCACCTGTACCATGGGAGGAGGGGGGGATGTACACACACTGGACTGTACCACCTGTACCATGGGAGGAGGGGGAGACGTACACACTGGACCGTACCACCTGTACCATGGGAGGAGGGGGGGATGTACACACACTGGACTGTACCACCTGTACCATGGGAGGAGGGGGAGACGTACACACTGGACCGTACCACGTGTACCATGGGAGGAGGGGGAGACGTACACACTGGACTGTACCACCTGTACCATGGGAGGAGGGGGGGATGTACACACACTGGACTGTACCACCTGTACCATGGGAGGAGGGGGAGATGAGCACACTGGACCGTACCACCTGTACCACGGGAGGAGGGGGAGACGTGCACACTGGACCGTACCACCTGTAATATGGCAGGAGGGGGAGACGTACACACTGGACCGTACCACCTGTACCATGGGAGGAGGGGGAGACGTGCACACTGGACCGTACCACCTGTACCATGGGAGGAGGGGGAGACGTGCACACTGGACCGTACCACCTGTACCATGGGAGGAGGGGAAGACGTACACACTGGACCGTACCACCTGCACCTTGGGAGGAGGGGGAGACGTACACACTGGACCGTACCACCTGCACCATGGGAGGAGGGGGAGACGTACACACTGGACCGTACCACCTGCACCATGGGAGGAGGGGGAGACGTACACACTGGACCGTACCACCTGCACCATGGGAGGAGGGGGAGACGTACACACTGGACCGTACCACCTGTACCATGGGAGGAGGGGGAGACATGCACACTGGACCGTACCACCTGTACCATGGGAGGAGGGGGGGAGACGTACACACTGGACCGTACCACCTGTACCATGGGAGGAGGGGGAGACGTACACACTGGACCGTACCACCTGTACCATGGGAGGAGGGGGGGATGTACACACACTGGACTGTACCACCTGTACCATGGGAGGAGGGGGAGACGTACACACTGGACCGTACCACCTGTACCATGGGAGGAGGGGGGGGGTGTACACACACTGGACCGTACCACCTGTACCATGGGAGGAGGGGGAGACGTACACACTGGATCGTACCACCTGTACCATGGGAGGAGGGGGTGACGTACACACTGGACCGTACCACCTGTACCATGGGAGGAGGGGGAGATGTACACACTGGACCGTACCACCTGTACCATGGGAGGAGGGGGGGATGTACACACACTGGACTGTACCACGTGTACCATGGGAGGAGGGGAAGACGTACACACTGGACCGTACCACCTGTACCATGGGAGGAGGGGGGGATGTACACACACTGGACCGTACCACCTGTACCATGGGAGGAGGGGGAGACGTACACACTGGACCGTACCACCTGTACCATGGGAGGAGGGGGAGATGTACACACTGGACTGTACCACCTGTACCATGGGAGGAGGGGGAGACGTACACACTGGACCGTACCACCTGTACCATGGGAGGAGGGGGGGATGTACACACTGGACCGTACCACCTGCACCTTGGGAGGAGGGGGAGACGTACACACTGGACCGTACCACGTGTACCATGGGAGGAGGGGGAGACGTACACACTGGACCGTACCACCTGCACCATGGGAGGAGGGGGAGACGTACACACTGGACCGTACCACCTGCACCATGGGAGGAGGGGGAGACGTACACACTGGACCGTACCACCTGTACCATGGGAGGAGGGGGAGACATGCACACTGGACCGTACCACCTGTACCATGGGAGGAGGGGGGGAGACGTACACACTGGACCGTACCACCTGTACCATGGGAGGAGGGGGAGACGTACACACTGGACCGTACCACCTGTACCATGGGAGGAGGGGGGGATGTACACACACTGGACTGTACCACCTGTACCATGGGAGGAGGGGGAGACGTACACACTGGACCGTACCACCTGTACCATGGGAGGAGGGGGGGGGGTGTACACACACTGGACCGTACCACCTGTACCATGGGAGGAGGGGGAGACGTACACACTGGATCGTACCACCTGTACCATGGGAGGAGGGGGTGACGTACACACTGGACCGTACCACCTGTACCATGGGAGGAGGGGGAGATGTACACACTGGACCGTACCACCTGTACCATGGGAGGAGGGGGGGATGTACACACACTGGACTGTACCACGTGTACCATGGGAGGAGGGGAAGACGTACACACTGGACCATACCACCTGTACCATGGGAGGAGGGGGGGATGTACACACACTGGACCGTACCACCTGTACCATGGGAGGAGGGGGAGACGTACACACTGGATCGTACCACCTGTACCATGGGAGGAGGGGGTGACGTACACACTGGACCGTACCACCTGCACCATGGGAGGAGAGGGAGACGTACAGACTGGACCGAACCACCTGTAGTATGGCAGGAGGGGGAGACGTATACACTGGACTGTACCACCTGTACCATGGGAGGAGGGGGAGACGTACACACTGGACCGTACCACCTGTACCATGGGAGGAGGGGGAGACGTACACACTGGACCGTACCACCTGTACCATGGGAGGAGGGGGGATGTACACACTGGACCGTACCACCTGTACCATGGGAGGAGGGGGAGACGTACACACTGGACCGTACCACCTGTACCATGGGAGGATGTACACACTGGACCGTACCACCTGTACCATGGGAGGATGTACACACTGGACCGTACCACCTGTTCCATGGGAGGAGGGGGAGACGTACACACTGGACCGTACCACCTGTACCATGGGAGGAGGGGGGGATGTACACACACTGGACTGTACCACGTGTACCATGGGAGGAGGGGAAGACGTACACACTGGACCGTACCACCTGTACCATGGGAGGAGGGGGGGATGTACACACACTGGACCGTACCACCTGTACCATGGGAGGAGGGGGAGACGTACACACTGGATCGTACCACCTGTACCATGGGAGGAGGGGGTGATGTACACACTGGACCGTACCACCTGCACCATGGGAGGAGGGGGAGACGTACACACTGGACCGTACCACCTGCACCATGGGAGGAGGGGGAGACGTACACACTGGACCGTACCACCTGCACCATGGGAGGAGGGGGGGATGTACACACTGGACCGTACCACCTGTACCATGGGAGGAGAGGGAGACGTACAGACTGGACCGAACCACCTGTAGTATGGCAGGAGGGGGAGACGTATACACTGGACTGTACCACCTGTACCATGGGAGGAGGGGGAGACGTACACACTGGACCGTACCACCTGTACCATGGGAGGAGGGGGAGACGTACACACTGGACCGTACCACCTGTACCATGGGAGGAGGGGGGATGTACACACTGGACCGTACCACCTGTACCATGGGAGGAGGGGGAGACGTACACACTGGACCGTACCACCTGTACCATGGGAGGATGTACACACTGGACCGTACCACCTGTACCATGGGAGGATGTACACACTGGACCGTACCACCTGTTCCATGGGAGGAGGGGGAGACGTACACACTGGACCGTACCACCTGTACAATGGGAGGAGGGGGAGACGTACACACTGGACCGTACCACCTGTACCATGGGAGGAGGGGAGAGATGTACATACTGGACCGTACCACCTGTACCATGGGGGGGATGTACACACTGGACTGTACCACCTGTACCATGGGGGGAGACGTACACACTGGACTGTACCACCTGTATTATGGGGAGGAGATGTACACACTGGACTGTACCACCTGTACCATGGGAGGAGGGGGGGATGTACACACTGGATCGTACCACCTGTACCATGGGGGGAGACGTACACACTGGACTGTACCACCTGTATTATGGGGAGGAGATGTACACACTGGACTGTACCACCTGTTCCATGAGAGGAGGGGGGGATGTACACACACACACTGGACTGTACCACCTGTACCATGGGAGGAGGGGGAGTCGTACACACTGGACCGAACCACCTGTAGTATGGCAGGAGGGGGAGACGTATACACTGGACTGTACCACCTGTACCATGGGAGGAGGGGAAGACGTACACACTGGACCGTACCACCTGTACCATGGGAGGAGGGGGAGACGTACACACTGGACCGTACCACCTGTACCATGGGAGGAGGGGGAGATGTACAAACTGGACTGTACCACCTGTACCATGGGAGGAGGGAGGGATGTACACACTGGACCGTACCACCTGTACCATGGGAGGAGGGGGGAGATGTACATACTGGACTGTACCACCTGTACCATGGGGGGGATGTACACACTGGACTATTCCACCTGTACCATGGGGGGGAGATGTACACACTGGACTGTACCACCTGTATCATGGTGGGGTGTACACACTGGACTGTACCACCTGTACCATGGGAGGAGGGGGGGATGTAAACACTGGACCGTACCACCTGTTCCATGGGAGGAGGGGGAGACGTACACACTGGACCGTACCACCTGTACCATGGGAGGAGGTGGAGACGTACACACTGCACCGTGCCACCTGTACCATGGGAGGAGGGGGATACGTACACACTGGACCATACCACCTGTACCATGGGAGGAGGGGGAGACGTACACACTGGACCGTACCACCTGTACCATGGGAGGAGGGGCAGACGTACACACTGGACCGTGCCAACTGTACCATGGTTGGAGGGGGAGACATACACACTGGACTGTACCACCTGTACCATGGGGGGTGATGTACACACTGGACCGTACCACCTGTACCATGGGAGGAGGGGGAGACGTACACACTGAACTGTAGCACCTGTACCATGGGAGGAGGGGGAGACGTACACACTGGACCGTACCACCTGTACCATGGGAGGAGGAGGAGATGTACACACTGGACCGTACCACCTGTACCATGGGAGGAGGGGGGGACATACACACTGCACTGTAACACCTGTACCATGGGAGGAGGGGGAGACGTACACACTGGACCGTACCACTTGTACCATGGGAGGAGGGTGAGACGTACACACTGGACCGTACCACCTGTACCAGTGTGGGTGACAAGGGAGGAGGAGATGAGAGATTGAGGAGAAGAGGGACAGTGAAGTGTTACAGTAAAGTAATGGGTGAGGGGGAGAAATGACTATACATAGACAGTGAAGTAGACATGAAATACAGGGCTGTAGGGTTACTGCATTATACACACCTAGTGTAGCAGTTGGTTGGAGTGAAGCACTTTAACTCTGAGTGTGAGAGAGGTACGCAACACATTGCTGTGTAATGAGTTGTATAGTCCTCTGGCAGTGAAAGGAATATGTGACACATGTTGGGCGCTCCTTGCATTAGTGGGCCGTGGTGGTTGGCTGGGACAGAACCGGATTATTTGTCCATGGGCCGTAGGCAAGGGATCAATAGAGGGACCCCTAACAGCTAATAGGCTTCAAAACAGGAAGGCTCATATACTAAGGAAAGTGGTGGAATTTTGTGGAAAAGTAACAGCAGCACAGGGAACAATACCCATTTATTTAAATGGGCATTTTAACGTCTTCAATGCTAGAGAGGTCAGCAAAGCATTGTATTTGATCTGTATGGTACAGATGAATTGTTCCTCTTTGTGTTAGTACATCAGCCTCACAGATCACAGTGCGCAGTCAGCTGCTGCAAGAGCCAAAAGTATAAATGGGTTTAGATTAATGGGGTAAGAGTGTAACTGTATGGGCCTTATGTATCAAGATAAAAGGTGCAAGTAAAAAAAAACTGACACCACAGGGTTGAATTGAAAATTCAGGAAAATCGTGTTGACATAAATGGGGCTTTAACCCCTTGAATGCTACAATGGTCCCCATCGCGTTGCTTTGGCAATGTGTTTGCATTGTCTGTAGCATTCATGGAATTAATAGTCTCATTGAAATCAATGGACATTTTCAAAGAAATCAGTTTAACCCTGTGGGCCACTTGTGAGGAAAGAGTGGGCTGCACAATACCCAAATGTGGAAGCTTTCCAAACACATATTAACCCTTTGAGTGACAGAGGTACGCAGAGCAATGTGCTGCATATCATCTCTGGTACTCCAAGGGTTAATAGGCTTAACCCTCTGAGTGCCAGAGAGGTATCCAAGGCATTGCAACAGCAGTCAAAGGGTTAAATTGAAAGAAAGTGAGTCCATCAGCCCCAGTTCTTAGCATGGAAACTGAAGATCTGTGTGTTCTAACCTATTCCCCAGCTGACTCTGAGTGTCCCAGTGTGTCTTTGAAAGAAGTGATCAATGTGTGGCTCCCCAGCAAAATGGGAGCTGCTGGTTGGTGGGTTATAGTATTGTGCCATGAGTTGTTTACTGTAGGAGTTGTAAGTCGAGAGAATTGATGTAGCAGTAGGTGAGTTGTGGAGGAGAGGGATAACCCTCTGACTGCCAGAGAGGTACGCAACGTATTGCAATGTATGCGTACCACTCTGACACAGGGTTAAGGTAGGCTGACCAGATCTCACCTTTAACCGGGGACACATAGGAAATAGCCATTTTGCAGTACATCACTGAAATGAAAGCAGTCCTGCAGTATGCATTTTTCCTATGCGTCCCCGGTTAAAGGTGAGGTCTGGTCAGCCTAGGTTAAGACTGATGTTGGGGGGCAGGCTAACTGTTCCTTACAGCCGCCCCTGGCTGTGTGTGGCAGGGGACGCAGGTTTTCTCTCATATATATATACACTACTAATGTGGGACGGTGTTGGGTGCACGTGTGTGAAATGTAGACACACTGATAAACACAGACATATGCAACACACAGGCAGACACATACACACAGTGAGCGGCAGAGACATGCACACACATACCGGAGACGCACACATGCACACAAATATGTAACAGAGATGTACACACACACACACACACGCAACATATATGCGCAGAAACACATGCGTGCATGAGTTGTGCACCCCTCTGGCACTCAAATGGTTAATGTATAGAGAGGCATGTCAGAGTTAAATAGCAGTGGGAAGTGTATTCATTCCTGGGAACTTTGACTTGTGGAATCCCTGGAAGGGAGTTATGTGGTGCTGATGTGGAGAGAGCAATGGGGCAATCTGGGTTAAAAGTGGGCAGGGCTTAATCACGAATAGGGGGCGGGGCTTAACATAAATGTGGAAAAGTGTTAGTAATAGGCTGGGGAAGGAGGAGAAGTGGGAGGGAAATGCAAGTTTACAGTGTGAGGGGTTTGAACACACTCCCTGAGGGATAAAACTTGATACACAACCCTGTGGCAGTCAGTGGGTTAAGTGTGAATCTGATGGCTGTCTGTCTTGTGTTTTGCATGGCAAATGATGACAGTGAAGAAGTAATTCAGCAATGAGGGCCTATTTTAACCCTCTGAGTGCCATTTTGTTCCCCTGGTGCTGTAGCACCCTTCAGTAGCTGTAGTACAGGTCCTGCTGAGGCCACTGGGAGAGAGGGTGAGTGACTGTGTGTCAGCCATCTTTCTTTCTGGCTTTGTGTGTGTTTGGTGCTGTGTGAGTGTGTATGTGTGTGTAATACCTGGGAACTTTTACTTGTGGAGTCCCTCATGTGGTGCTGATGTGGAGAGAGCAATGGAGCAATTTGGGTTAAAAGTGGGTGGGGCTTAATCGCGAGTAGGTGGCGGGGCTTAACATAAATGTAGAAAAGTGTTAATAATAGGCTGGGGAAGGAGGAGAAGTGGGAGGGAAATGCAAGTTTACAGTGTGAGAGGTTTGAACACACTCCCTGAGGGGTAAAGCTTGATACACAACCCTGTGGCAGTCAGTGGGTTAAGTGTGACTCTGATGGCTGTCTGTCCTGTGTCTTGCATGGCAAATGATGACAGTGAAGAAATAAGTGAGCAATGAGGAGCTACCTTAACCCTTTGAGTGCCATTTTGTTCCTCAGTGGCTGTAGTACAGGTCCTGCTGAGGCCACTGGGAGTCAGGGTGAGTGACTGTGTGTCAGCCATATTTCTCTCTGGCTTTTGTGTGTGTGAGTGGGGCATTTGTGTGTGTGTGAGTGAGGCATGTGTGTGTGTGTGTGTGTGTGTCTGGTGCTGTGTGAGTGGGTCATGTGTGTGTTTGTCTGTGGTGTAGGAGCAAGTGGCGGCCATATTGTTTTTTTCTGACTTTGATAGTGGTGGGCGGGCTGCATAGTGGGAGCGGGCCAACTCCCTTCGGCCACTGCAATTGGTGTGAAAATCACACCCCCATTGAATCACCCAATGGGAACAGTAACCCCTCTTATTGCCACCCCTGGGTGTGTGTGTCTCCTGAGGAGACATAAATTATGCAATGAGCCTTTCTCTTTTATATATATATATATATATATATATATATATATATATATATATATATATATAAAACTGCAAATCAGCACGCTCAGGACTGCTCTTTAGTGCTATTTTTCTTTATTAGTAGATCAATGTTTCGATCCCTTTCTAGGGTCTTTGTCAAGATACCTAATGCAGTGACCCATCCCCCATTTTATACCCTATGACCTTTAGGATCGTGAATATCCCACCAAACTTAAACACATAATCTATCATACAAATTACATATAAAACAATTTTACGTGCTTTCACCAGACAAACACCCTGTATATGCCATAAACATACACCTGTGTGTGAAATTAAAAACTTAGTCGGAAATGTCTCAGACAATGACGTAAGCAGCCTTAAATTCACGGACATGCTCACTAATATCTACCCAAGCTTTTAATTTGTCCAAATGACAATTAATAGACAAATCACTGAAAATCTAAATATTCTAAATACACATACAAGAGTATTGAGTTTTAAAGCGCCATTAATCCAACTAGGAACCCGTTAAAAAGGTCTCCCTCACATTGCACAGCTCAACACTCTTTTATCGTCAATATGATATTGTCTAGTTTAAAGTTCAGCATAACATACATAAGTTAAATTCCATTACCACAAAAATTACTGATGTATAACAAACCTCACGTGTTGTCAGAGCACGTAAATCAAGATTCTCTCATCCATAGATAATATCTACCTGTAATGCAATTGAATAATCATAGATGACTCATAGATACGTACTTTAACAAGGAGGTTAATACGAAGTATTCACTGAATCCTTCAGTTTGCTACTCTATATCAATCTATGTATGTTACTAGCCTCTCTATACAATTTAACCACACATCGATGTACATTGCATACATTCGAGTGAGATAGAAGTCTGCGCTGTAGTTGTCCAGGGCTTCTACTAAGATGATACACTAAATAAAAATTATATTTCACCTGGGCTCAGTGTTATATCTTCACTCAGTTGTATCAGCGATACCCTTATAGTTTCAACAATGCCGATTATCGTTATTAGACTGTCATATTAACGATAAACATAATACATTAAATATGATGGAAATTAGAACTATGGTGCATAAAAGACATCTCTCATATCTTAAAGCCTTTTTTTAAATTCTAAGAATATTACAATAATGACCACTATGTACCTCTTGTAAGACTTTCATAATACAACGGACTCGCTAACACATATAATACTTAACTCCTTCTTAACTGAAATTAGTGTCCTAGATATATTAATCCGTATTTAATCGGTCATTTGATGCTCTAATGAAAAACCAGATTGATGGTTAAGACAAGTCTTTACATATGCCACATAGTTTATAACTCACACCCCTAATGTCTATGATGAAAAAGAGGTGTACAATCTCTCATGAGGATATAAAAGATTACACTTTACCCTAAGCAGGATCCTCTTCCGTTTTATCCAGAACATATCCAACTCAATAAAAGTGCTCAGGACTGATTCACTGTTCTCTATGTCCCGGATCATATCAGATTCTTCACCGTATATTGCATCTTATTTTATGATGCTGGTCATTAGAACCGGAACCAAATACAGCTCTTAACCTCCTGGTACGCCGTATTCTGGGTGCTGGCCAATTGGTCCAATCGGCCAGCATATCCCAGACCAGTCATCCTATTTAGAGTCTGTAATATAGAGCAGTGTCTGACGAGTCCGGTTCTTGCACTTACGCCGGTTAGAAGCTTATCGATATGTTGAAGATCTGGCTACCTCCACCAACGGTGGATTAGAGTAGCTCATTTGGTGTCTCCTGTACAAAACTGGGTATATTGAAATCCAGCTACCTCCACTTCCTTGTGGATTAGAGTAGCTACTGATTGAACTATAAATATGAGCTAATCCTCATGTATTACCATATGGTTGATTGTATTCTGAAGACACGTGTTACCTAATATGGATAGGCACAAGAATGTTCCCACTGAAAATACACTGGTTCAAAGAAAACATGAATATGTTTTCATTCAGACCACGTGGAGCCAACGTGTCCAACTTTCTTATCCATCGAACTTCTCTCTGAAGTAACTTAGTCCCCCGATCTCCACCCCGTGGATCAATCGGTTCCTGATCAATTAGCATGAACTGTAGAGATGACAATGAATGTTTTTGTTGTACAAAGTGTCGGGCCACCGGTTTATCCGAATTGCCTGTGAGTAAAGCATCTTTCATTGATTTTCTGTGGTTCGCCATGCGTTCACGTACAGTGGTGATGGTTTTTCCAATATAATATAAAGAACAAGGACACTTGATGAAATAAATAACATATGTAGATGTGCACGTTAATCTGTACTTTATATCAATTTGTTTACCCGATCTAGGGTCTTTAAAACTTTTTCCTGTCAACATGTTCCTACATGCTATACAATTTGGGCATCTATAACAACCTGTCTTCTCCTTGGGTAGCCACGTGTGGTTATCGAAGGTATAGCACTGTTTAGGATCCATTTTCACTAACAAGCTTCTTGAATTAGGGCCGCGTCTATAGGCCACCATAGGTTGATGCCTAAATATCGGAGGTAAGGATCTATCTCGTGCCACCACATTCCAATTATCCTTAATAATTTTCTTCACTTGTTCTGACTTAGGTGTGTATTGTGTGGTGAAGATAAGCTTTTTTGTATCTGTTTTCTTCACTCTAGATTGTAATAACTCCTCTCTTGTTTATTTGTAATGCTTTAGCTTGATGTTGTCTTAGCTTGGTTTCCTGATAGCCCCTCTGTTTGAGCCTGCCAATTAATTCCTCCACCTGTTCATGCCCTGCCTCCCTTTCAGTGTTATTCCTCAAAATTCGTATCATTTGGGACTATGGTATAGAATTACTAATGTGCCTAGGATGACAGCTACTTTTCATCAATAAAGTGTTTCTGTCAGTTGGTTTCCTATAATTGGTCGTCTTAATATGTCCCTGATGATTTATAATTGTTAAATCAAGAAAATGTACTTGTTCAGAGCTAACTGTACTTGTGAATCTAATCGGAGTGTCTAAGTGGTTAAGATGATTCACTAATTCATTCAACGATTCCATGTCTCCTTGCCAAATCAAAAACAAATCATCAATGAACCTGTAGTAGCAGATAAGTTTATCGCAAAAGATGGTGCAAATGCTGTAAATAATATGAATGTTCAAATCTGAAATAATTATAACCCACACAAATCCCAAGAGTGTTATTAAAAATTCTGTTGGAGGTCTGTTGTGGTCTGGGTATCTAATTAAAGTTTGATGAGACATTAAGATGTGCCCTGGAAATGGGATGGATCACCTCTGAGGCCAGTCCGGTGTAAAAGACCTGGTGGGTACCTGCAGTGGGCCGTCACATTTGGTGGCAGCAGAGGAATCTATGCACTACAGAGTCCAAACCACCATAGGGATTTCCCTCCATTGGGAGGTTCAGAGGAGGGCACAGCCATCGCCCTAGATGGTAGCTGTTTATGAGCAGTTCACTGTTGCATCCTTGAAGGAACTGATCATAGCCAGAGGGTCTGATCATGGTCAACACAGTAAGCCAGAGCTTGTTGCTCAGCTGATCAAAACGGATGTGGAGGCTGGCATAGCCAAGGCCCCAGCTCCACACCAAACAACACAGACTCCATTTCAGCAGAGGTTGTGAGAAAGACTGGCTTACTTGATGCAACCCACCTCTCACGTCGTCATGGTGGAGCTAATGCGGCAGGTTTGGGCAGAGCTATACTGTGAAGGAGACCCAAGTTCCAACAGCAGATCCTCTCTTCATGATGGGTCCTGGAGAAACAGTACAGTAATTGATCTTAAGTTGACCGACCAGCCCTTCAAAGTTCATGAAGGTGTCACAGAGAGTGTGATGACCAGATCAGATGAAGAAACAGAGCTCCCAAACATGGTGGTTCTGGAGGTGAACTTCAAGGAGGGATGCCAGATATCCAGTCTTGGTCCCCAACCAGCCACCTGCAGAGAGATGCCTGAGGAGCCCTACTGTGAGGAAACCAGAATGAAGAGCGATTGCTGCCCGGTAGTGTCATGGAAATGGAGAATCGAAGCCAGTGGGACGACTCTACTTCCAAAAAGCCCCTGCAGGACATGGAGGTAGATGACCCAAAAGTCCCTGGTCAAGTGGCAGAAGGTGTCACAAAGAGGGAGTCAGTTTCTCAAAATGGTGGTGGTGGAGCAGGCAGCCACACATCTTGTCCACCCTCTGACATAGGAAATGCAGGCAGCGCTGCAGACGGCAGAGTACAATGAGCTGGATTTTTGAGTCAGCACCTGGAAAGGGGGCCCAGATGGTCGGTCCTGGGTGTGCCATGGGACTGACCTGTCTGTGATATTTTGGAAGCCTCCAGCACTATTGAGCTGGGCACCAGCCCTGGCACCTTGACCCAAAACCTTGTCTTTGATTTGGAAGCCATCAGGCTCCAGGCACCCAAGTTGGAGGGTGGCCCAAGGGATTGGTACAGCCTGTAAGAAATTCTATCTAGCCCCTCTTACCAAGGGTACAATTGTTCTTTGGGGGTGGGTTGTAACTTAAGAAATACACAGATAAAGGATAATAATAAAAGATGATTGTATTATGTACAGAATGAAAACATTGTTACAATTTGGATGGTATATACAGGAATTGAACAATATTGTAGATTACAGGTGAGCATAAAATTGATACGTTAGAGGACCAAGGTACAACCAAACCACTTTACTAAATTTGATGACCACAGAACAGTAGGAAACAACAATAATACTGTTATGATGAATGCAGAGGAATTAGTGAGGAAGGATTGTACAATACTACAGACAAGAGGAATGGTATTGTTAATCAAACTACAGAGTAGGGTTGGGTTAGGTGAGAATAACACTATAGGACAATTAGCAGTAAACCATGGAAAATTAATAGGTTAATATGACAAAATAGAGCAATACAGAATAATAAATACTGTTAGTACCGCTATACTGCAATCCTGGAAAGTAGAACTGTTAATGATATTACAGCGCAGTATGGGAAAGAAAGGTACACTGTTAGTTTGCCCAATTAAAAGTAAAAACAAAGAAATGATTAATAGTAATACAAAGCACCATTAGGTTAGGGTAACAGTTAGTATAATCACACTTCTGTAGAAACAATAGAAATGAGCTAAACAAACCACAAACATCAAACCTAATACCACAAAAGAGCAATACTATTAGGGTGACACAGCTTGGCAAGGAATACTGAGTCCAGGGTATATTTACCAGCACTGGTAAGGCTCTGCAGAAATATGGAGTCCTCTCAGCTCTGGCCTCTTTCTGGAAGATCCTCCTGGAAGTCTCTCTCCAGAAACTGCTGGCTTTTAGTGAAATTTCCCCCTCTTTTTATACAGTTTCTAAGAAGGGTTTTTTTTCTCTACATCAAAGAGGCTCCTTTAATAACACTGAATCAATACAGGAAAAGACTGACAGCTGACACATGTTCTTTCTATCAGTCTTCCTGTCCTTGCATATACAAGTAGGGAGGTCTCCAGGTGCTGTCATCCTAAAGCAAAGCCTTTATGGTGGCAAACAGAAGTTGCTTTGGACACCTGTCCCTTGCTTATTTATCTTTTCTTGGTCAACTCTGTCTTGGTGACAACCAGAAGTTGCTTTGAGCATCTGTCACCTATTTTGTGTCTCTTTTGCTCCATCCTGAACTGTCATATGGTGATGAAGCGGTCACTTTGGGATCAGTCCTTTTGTTTATTTCTCATGGTTACAGTTTCCAGTAGTGTTTGTTTTATGGCCGTGCTGTAGACTCCTGGGATGTCAACTGAACAACTGGTTTTCTGGCTTTTCCCACACTCCTGATTCTATTTCCATATGAAAGATGACAAACACCAGTATTCCTATATTTTGCCATTGTGAATGAGAGCATACATATCTGTATACCTATTTAACAGTTTATGAGTTCTTCATATATAGTTTTTCTGTATATCTATTAACAGTTTATGAGTCCTTAGATATGTATTCCTTATATATAGTTTATGTCTTAGATAGGTATTTCTTACACAGCCCCAGTGTTTCTTACCCTGCAGTTTTGCTTGGCCATATTGGATGTTTGGGAGGAACATGTAACGGATCCTACTCCGTTACTGGAAATACCATGTCTGGGCATACAGACTGTCACCCCTTATTTCAGACTATGAAGAACTGTTGGACATTACACTAGCAGACATCTCTACCATTCCATGTTAACAGTTATGGGAATGGTTACTACTGTAATACATGCTGGACCCCTGTTTGCTTTGTGGGCCTTCAACCTTACCCTGAAGGGGTTAAACTGTTGGACATCTGCAAAACCAGCCAAATGGTAGATGGATCACACCCTCTGGTCCAAGAGTTTATTAAGGTTCACACTTGACTAATCTTGTCACCTCTGATGTCTTCTGTGTGATGGGATTAGTCTGGGGTCCTGATGGCTGTTTCTAGTGTTTTGTTTTGATCGATCCCACTGTATTGTCCCGCTGCCTTGTGTTTACATGCCCAGTGTTTATGGTAAACATCCCAGTTGTTTACCATAGTCCCTCTGAATAGTTAAGTTAATCATGTCCACCCCCATTGTATCGGGTGTCCACCATATGTCACTGCCCTTTGTGTTTCTTGTCTTGTATTACATCTAAATATGGTTCAATGTGTATAAAAACCCCAGAGTTGTTCTGAACTAAGGAGGAGTACAGAGCCCTTATTCTGAATGGTAGAAAGGGGCCCCTTTGCCTCCCATTCAAGAGTCTCCTGTTCCAGCATTTCCAGTGGATTCTTCAGCTGCAGATTTCCAGTGAATGTTTCCACAGCTCAGCTTGCGTTTGCAGGTCTCCGAGAGTTCCAGCCAGCTTTCATCTTGCTTCACCGGCCAGGCTACCCACTTGTATGTATATATATATATATATATATATACACACATATACATTACACTACACTGGGCTCTATGTACAGGGCCATACCAACTGCACCATGAGAGGCCGTTAATAAACATTACACTGGGTTCTATGTACAGTGATGGACTAACTACACCAGTGGAGGGGGAGATTATATAAACATACACACTATAGATATATATATATGTATATATCTATCACATATTATATAAGCTTTCGGGATAAACACCCTTTCTCAAGTGTAAAGCATTTCTCAGCACAAGGACACAGAATTCACAGTTAATACATTGAATTCAAAGCTGTTTGCTGGGGTTAACACAGTGTGACTGCTGATAAGACAGGGACCAAGAGAACGTCCACACTCTTCTTACAGAGACTCGTACATACCCTGTGTAAGGATCACGGAGTGGGGGGGGGGGGAAGAGGAAAAAAAAAAAATGCAGGGGATGGTAATGGAGGGGAGAGCGTTACAAAGATTGCACATATTAAGAATGCTACATCCAACAATCCAGCATGTGCATGTAGGCCTATATACAGCTTGCTCCCATATGAGCAGATATATGTGTATATATATATATATATATATATATATATATATATATATATATATATACAGAAGAGCACAAGAAGGAAAAGCGCTCCATAGCACTGTATGAAAAATATATTTATTATATGAGACACATATATAAGAAAATACAGAGACTCAATCAGGACTGCTATTCAGCTGTGAGTGAGAAGCGCTGTCCCATTAGTGCTTCAGACTCACGTCGGGATCAGTGCTGTTCTACTATAAGATACAATGAAACGGTCTGAGAACTAAAAAATAATAGAGTCACAGTACAGATTCACCGTCTACCCAACATCAACATAAAATATAATGTGATAAATATGAAAGATGAGCTGAAAAATGTTAAACTGCTATACAAAGTCACTGTATAGATGAAGAATTTTCTGACTCGACTGGACAAAGGCTAAATCTCCCATCTGTACTGGTAAATAGAGTCTATCCGTGATCTCCAATAAGATGGTAATAAAATATATCATCTGTAAAGATGTAGCCAAGATGTAATGAAGTCCGGTGCTAGGCACTGACAGCCAGATGAAAGCTGACTCCGTCTATATGTCGATGTGAGCCTTCGTATAATGAAAATGTTGGACTTTCCTCCGCTCTGTCTAGTGGGTGTTGTAAACAGGTGCATGATGAGTGTGTTGGTATAGTCTGACCTGGCACCGTTCCTCCAACTTCAATCCATTGTCCGTCAATCTACAACACTGGAGCTCACCGACTCTGATGTCTGTTCAGTGGACAGAGTCTCCTCTTGCGTATGGCTGTTGGCACACAAGTATCATGCTCCATTCTAGAGTTCCTCTCGGGAAATCAGATACTATTGCTCTCAGTGGTATGCTCCGTTCTGAGGTGCTGTGAAGCAGACCCAAAGTCTCTCTCTTTCGACGGGCAGATTGCCTCTCTCCAAAACGTCTCATGACCATAAGAAACATGCAGCAATATAGAATATATAAAGTGCTAATACAGTTAAAAACCAACGCGTTTCGTATCGATAATACTTCGTCAGTGCTATAGAGCGTTTCTCCTTCTTGTGTTTTTCTATTGTTTGTGTTGTGGTCTGTCCACTATTAGGCCACTGGAAATATAGCGCACTGGCACTGTATTTGATTATCGATTACTAGTTGAAAAGCCCGTTTACACGTCCAACAGTACCACCCAGCTCCTGTCTTGTCACTGGCTGCACTACAGTCATGGGCAGTTGAGACTGCCCGCGCCGTGACTGATACGGAGCAGGGCGAATTCAGACCGTAGTCCTCGGTGCGCACCTTCCTGAGACCAACGGTCCGAGGAAAGTGCATGGAGAAGACTCCGGTCTGAATTCGGGGCGCCCCACTCTGTATCAGTCACGACACGGGCAGTCTTTACTGAGCATGACTGCAGCGCACACAGCTGTCTCTACTGAGCATGATGGCTTCTGACAAACATCCTTAACGAATTATTATATAGGAAATTTAGTTGAGATTTATTTCTATCCAGCGCCACCCTGCGTTATTTTATCATTATTATATATCTACACACATATACACCTATACATACACGTACAATGTCTATATACACACCCACAAATATATAGGTATATCGTATATATACATAAACTAATACATAAGAATACACACATATCCACAAATGCATACACCTAAATACGTACACACGCATTCATACACAAGTACCTCTATATATATATATATATATATATATATATATATACTAGTGCATACCTACATGTACATACATGCACATAAACCCATATACACATATAGAATAGCACACCCACATATATACGTCTGGATGTATAGAGATGGGAATGTATAGGTCTGTACGTCATGCTTATTATACTAATAATATTGAACCTGTCATTAGAATGCAGTTTAACATGTGGAAACATATGAAAGATAATGATAGCGGGGTCATGTGAAACTTTGATAGACACACACACATATATATATACACACACACACACAGACACACACACACACACATATACACTGGGCTCTGTGTAATTACCTCCATCACCGCGCCTGGGCCGGTATTCCTCTCCTTGTGCAAATTCAATTTTGCACACATTTAGTCTTGCAGCGTTATCAGACAGACAGGTGTCAGTATTGGGGGGGTGTCATGATCAGACAGACAGGTGTCAGTATCGGGGGGTGTCATGATCAGACAGACAGGTGTAAGTATTGGGGGGGTGTCATGGTCAGACAGACAGGTGTCAGTATCGGGGGGTGTCATGATCAGACAGACAGGTGTAAGTATTGGGGGGGTGTCATGGTCAGACAAACAGGTGTCAGTATCGGGGGGGGGTGTGATGGTCAGACAGACAGGTGTCAGTATCGGGGGGGGGTCATGATCAGACAGGTGTAAGTATTGGGGGGGGTGTGATGGTCAGACAGACAGGTGTCAGTATCGGGGGGTGTCATGATCAGACAGACAGGTGTAAGTATTGGGGGGGTGTCATGGTCAGACAGACAGGTGTCAGTATCGGGGGGGGGTGTGATGGTCAGACAGACAGGTGTCAGTATCGGGGGGGTGTCATGATCAGACAGACAGGTGTCAGTATCAGGGGGTGTCAGTATTGGGGGTGTCATGATCAGACGTGTCAGTATCAGGGGGTGTCATGATCAGACAGATAGGTGTCAGTATCGGGGGGGTTGTCATGATCAGACAGGTGTCAGTATTAGGGGGTGTCATGATCAGACAGGTATCAGTATCGGGGGGTGTCATGGTCAGACAGACAGGTGTCAATATCGGGGGGTGTCATGGTCAGAGACAGGTGTCAGTATCAGAGGGGTGTCATGATTAGACAGGTGTCAGTATCGGGGGTGTCATGATCAGACAGACAGGTGTCAGTATTGGGGGGTGTCATGGTCAGACAAACAGGTGTCAGTATCGGGGGGTGTCATGGTCAGACAGACAGATGTCAGTATCAGAGGGGTGTCATGATCAGACAGGTGTCAGTATCGGGGGGTGTCATGGTCAGACAGACAGGTGTCAGTATTGGGGGGTGTCATGGTCAGACATACAGGTGTCAGTATCGGGGGGTGTCATGGTCAGACAGACAGATGTCAGTATCAGAGGGGTGTCATGATCAGACAGGTGTTAGTATCGGGGGGTGTCATGGTCAGACAGACAGGTGTCAGTATTGGGGGGGTGTCGACCAGACAGGCAGGTGTCAGTATTGGGGGGGTGTCATGGTCAGACAGGGCTCAGTATTGGGGGGCCATGGTCAGACAGACAGGTGTCAGTATCGGGGGGTGTCATGATCAGACAGATGTCAGTATCGGGGGGGTGTCATGGTCAGACAGGCAGGTGTCAGTATCGGAGGGCTGTCATGGTCAGACAGGCAGGTGTCAGTATCAGGGGGTGTCATGGTCAGACAGACAGGTGTCAGTATCGGAGGGCTGTCATGGTCAGACAGGCAGGTGTCAGTATCAGGGGGTGTCATGATCAGACAGGTGTCAGTATCGGGGGGGGGTCTTGTGGTCAGACAGGCAGGTGTCAGTATCAGTGATGTCATACAGAACTATGCAGTAATGACCTGTCATCAGTGATATCATACAGAAATATGCAGTAATGACACTTGCCAATGAGGTCATACAGAGGACTGCACTAATAAACCAGTTGACAAGTTATTAGAAATATATATATATATTTTATTGCACAAAATACGGTAGTCTCAGCAGTGTAGGACTCAGGGGAAAGAGTTTGAGCAGCTGAGGATGATGGGAAGAATATTTCAGACACCACCAAAGAGCCTCAGGTTGCACACACCTGGTGTAACTTACACAGGGTGTTAGTCTGAGAAAGTCAGTGACCGAACTAGAAGCCCATGCGTGACCTCTTCTTACTGGGCACCTGGGAGCGCTGGGACAGAGAGGTGCTCTGGGATAGGGACAGTGAAGAGGAGGACTGGGGTTCTTCAGGCTGGGAAGTGTCCCCCAGAAAAGAAAGGAAGTCTCGCAGCATCCTCGTCCTTTCTCGTGGGATCCCCTGAGCGCGCAGGGACTGAGATGATAGCAGGGATGACGAGGCATCAATCTCATCGGGTACACGGTCCATCTCCTGGGAGCAGGCATCCTGTAAGTGGTCACTGGGATGGAAGGCCTCGTGTAAAGACTCTGTACCACTTGTGTAGTCTTGTGTGCTGGTCAGTGCGGACTCCTGGCTTCTGGGACCAGAGCTGTACTGGCTGGAACTGCAGAAGGTCCCTGTGTCTGAAAATGGTGCACTACGTCCTGACCACGGGGATCCCTCATCCATCTCAGACTCTGAGCCCAGGGACGAGGTGAAGCTCACAGACCAGGTACTTTGGCTCCTGACTCTTCTGCGCTTCTGCCTCCGTCTCCGTTCTCTCAAAGCCTGAATCTTACTATTGAGGTTGAGTCCTAGATAATCTTCCCACCAGAGGCCCAACTGTCCCTTCCAAGCAGCAGTCAGCCGTTGGCTCAGGGGATCTTTCCAGTCTTGGGGATTAAGTGACTCCAGTTGTTCAGACTCTGGGAGAACATTTAGTTTCACAACCCCCCCTCGTTTCATAGTCTCACGTAGGATCCTTCGCGTTTCATGTGAATCCTGCACGGTCTCAGTCAGCTCCTCATCAGTAAAGAGTTTACGGACTCTGAATCTGGGGCGCAGGCTCCGACACCCTCTCTTGCTCTTTACAAGGTCCTTGAGCCAGCAGCGCAGATAAAGCCGAGATCTGGAGGAGACAGACAAGGGTGTGGTCTGCTCCTTGGGGGCAGAGCCTAATGTTCACGAAGGGTGGAATCCATTTGTGAGGTTCCTTGATTAGAAGAAGCAGTGGTTTCCGGAGCCTCATAGTCAGGTCCAGCCTGGTAACATCCACCCTTTGCCGCCCGCCCTGCAGCCTCTGCCTGATATACCAGACTCTGATAGAAGAGGTCTCCAGTCTCCAGCAGGTGGAAGACCAGCATGGACTCCGGAGATCCCGCACGGGGAGCAGCAGCCAACCCTGGAGCAACAAGAGAGAAACATAGAGACCATAAAATCGTATCCATCAGAAGAGACAAACCTGTACCCCTACCCATCTCAAAACACCATGTAGCCTCATGGGAAAAGAGACCAAGGTGGTCAAATGCACCAAGCGTATGTGGAGACATTTTTGGGCAAAAAAAAGAGCCACGAAGGGTAAAATAACAATTCCAATTAATTTATAAGGTGGCTTTTAAACCCTAGAACACTAGACTGGTCAGATTGTCACAATCCGATGGTGACTCCTACCATTCAACGGGTTAGAAACCCCATAACATCCCACCCATGATGCAGTTAGTTTGCTCCAAACTTGTTCCAGTTTAGGTTAAGGAGTATGGCCCCCAGTTACTGGGATAAAGGTCCCGATATCTCGCCTGTACACCCCCTACTATACTCCTCCATATTAATATATCTGTTCCTGGGGGGGGTCTCCTTACATTCCTCTACTCCTCCATATTAATATATCTGTACCTGGGGGGTCCTTACGATTCCTCTACTCCTCCATATTAATATATCTGTACCTGGGGGTCCGTACATTCCTCTACTCCTCCATATTAATATACCTGTACCTGGGGGTCCTTACATTCCTCTACTCCTCCATATTAATATATCTGTACCTGGGGGGTCCTTACATTCCTCTACTCCTCCATATTAATATATCTGTACCTGGGGGGTCCTTACATTCCTCTACTCCTCCATATTAATATATCTGTACCTAGGGGGTCCTTACATTCCTCTACTCTTCCATTTTAATATATCTGTAACTGGGGGGGTCCTTACATTCCTCTACTCCTCCATATTAATATATCTGTTCCTTGGGGGGGTCCCTTACATTCCTCTACTCCTCCATATTAATATATCTGTACCTGGGGGGTCCTTACATTCCTCTACTCCTCCATATTAATATATCTGTACCTGGGGGGTCCTTACATTCCTCTACTCCTCCATATTAATATATCTGTACCTGGGGGGGTCCTTACATTCTCTACTCCTCCATATTAATATATCTGTACCTGGGGGGGTCCTTACATTCCTCTACATCTCCATATTAATATATCTGTACCTGGGGGGGTCCTTACATTCCTCTACTTCTCCATATTAATATATCTGTACCTGGGGGGGTCCTTACATTCCTCTACTCCTCCATATTAATATATCTGTACCTGGGGGGGTCCTTACACTCCTCTACTCCTCCATATTAATATATCTGTACCTGGGGGGGGGGGGGGTCCTTACATTCCTCTACTCCTCCATATTAATATATCTGTACCTGGGGAGGGGGGGGGTCCATACATTCCTCTACTCCTCCATATTAATATATCTGTACCTGGGGGGGTCCTTACATTCCTCTACTCATCCATATTAATATATCTGTACCTGGGGGGTCCTTACATTCCTCTAGCTCCTTCATATTAATATATCTGTACCTGGGGGGGGGTCCTTACATTCCTCTACTCCTCCATATTAATATATCTGTACCTGGTG